>JAUTXX010221344.1:0-14778 GCA_032273605.1 Panulirus laevicauda | reverse complement strand
ACAACACAAGTATTCCCCCCCCCCTACATCCACTCATTATAAGGACCACTTGTGCATGTTTTGTTAATCTCTTATGGAAACTTTTTTTTTGTATGTTGTGCATCATATTTGTTGGGTTGGGAATGTTGTCATGTTTACTGGAGGAGTGGAAGGATGTGATAATGCCCCTGACTGAACTGGTGAGTTTGTCATGGCACTTAATTGACTGATGGTGCATCAGGCTTGCCCCTTGCTGATGTCATGCCACTACCTACCTCTCCACCAGTGACTGTGTATCAGGTTTGCCACTTGCCTGTGTCATGCTGCTACCCCACCTCTCCATCACTGACAGTGTATCAGGCTTGCCACATGCCTGTATCATGCCACTACCCTGCCTTTCCACTACTGACAGTGTACCAGGCTTACCACTCACCTGTGTCATGACACTACCCTGCCTCTCCACCATTGACAATGAATCTTGCCACTCACCCATGTCACTACCATTTCCTCTTTACTGCTGAGAGTGTATCAGGCTTGACACAACAATAATTATGGAAATCACATCAATTGAAGATGCGGAAAGACTTTAACTAGACTTACGCAAAGTCTTTGACAAGGGAGCCAAGAACAACATGCTTTTCAGTGGAGATAAGTTTCAACTCCTCAGGGATGAGACAAATAAAGAAATCAGAAACAACATAGAATATTGGACAGACACAGGCACAATCATAAATCAGTTGAATAATGTGAAAGACCTTGGAGAAATATTTTCCAATTGCCAAAACTTTAGTGAACATAGCAAATTGATGGTTGCCTCATGTGAAAGGATGGCAGGCTGGATCCTGCAGACTTTCAAGACAAGAGGGAAACTCCAGTGTTGATACCATTCAGTGTGCTATTTCTTTTATCGAATTGAATATTGTTTCATCTTGACATCATCCTACAAAGCATGGCCCATATTAATAAGGTAAAGTACCTAACTGGAAATAGCTGAAATCTCTGAGGCTGTACTCCATGGAGTGCAGACATGAAAGGTATTTCATCATCAATACCTGGAAAATCCTGAAGACTGCAAAGTACTACCTCTGCTATTCAAAGATGCACTGTGCATAAAAAGAGAGAACACCTTAACCATCGAGGGCCCAAGACTCTTCAACATGTTGCCAGTTACCAACAGAAAAGAGATGCACAATAGAGAAGTATTAGAGTGCACTGGACAGGTGTACTAGACCAGCCAGTCTTTGGGGGCTACGTAGGCCAAAGGACTGCTGTTTCCAACAGCTTGGTCAACTAACAACCCAAGCTAACAGCCTGGACTCATCATGGGACTGCAACTTCCAACATCTTGGTTGACCTACAACCAAATTCAGCAGCCTGGACCCATCTTGGGCTGTGGGGGTGAAGACCCCCAAAGAGTGAACCATGTAATCTGTAGGTACTTCCGTTCCTAAGAAATTCATCTACAGTAACATCCACTCCAGCTACTTTGCCACATTTCATCTTATGCAGGGCTTTCATCCCCTTTTCTCATTTAGCCAAACCACTTGCTCTGACTCTTACTTCGTATACCTCCTTAACCCAAACTCTCCACGTATGCCACCCTATTATCACACATTTAACAAGCCTTCCAAGTATTCACTCTGTTTCCTCTTCACCTCATCTCTGCCTGTTACTTCTTCTAGGTTTGCCCTCTTCTATTGTTCCGATTTGTTTTCTAGGTTTTTCACACCATTAAACTCTGTTCAAAACATTCTTTTATTCTCCCTGAACTTTAATGATACTCACCTCAACTTTCCTGTGCCTTTTTTCTATCCCTGCACCAGATACTTGCCTCAGCTCTCATTTGCCTTCTTTTCCAATTCTCGCACCTTCCTCTTGATTTGCTGCTTTCTCATGTTCATCTCCCAGTCACTTGCACTCTTTTTCTGTAATGCCTGGACACCAAGTGCCTCATTCAGTAACAACTTAATCCCACCACATTAATGAGATGGCCTAGAATAGGGCCTCACTTACCTGTGCTTTCTCAGTTAAAGTAAAAAAGATGAGGTATAGATTTGAATATAAGATAGTGAGATAACAAATCCTTCTTGGAGATCATTTTGGTTCTTTGTGGCTGGAATTAGATACACCAGTTCCGCAGAAATATTTCACACAAAATGTCCTTGTCTAAACGCACATGATTTGAAAAGAGATCAGATTTATGATAGTTGGGTAGCAAATCTTCCTTAGGGAATTAGGTATTCCTGATCATTGATGTGGCTGGAATTGGATGCACCCATTCTGCAGAAATATTTCAAAAAATTATCTTTTTTTTTCATATATACATTTCATTTGACCCATGGTAAAGTGAATGGATTTATGAAAATTGAAGGATAGATAGAAAATTTTTCTTTGATGTACGCTCACTTTTCCCATCTTATTGAGGCAGCACTAGGAACTGAACTTGCAAGGGAAAATATTGATGTTTTGATCCTGCATCTTTTCCTACCTCTAAAAAGTGATGCTAGAGGGGAGAGTTTCTAGGCCTCTTCACCCCCACTTTTGTCACCTTTTATGGTATGCCGGAGATATGTGGGTAGTATTCTTTCTACCCAATCTGCAGGGATAAATAAGTAGCTATTTGATTATATTAATCACCTGTACAAAGAAAATAAGCTCTCTCATTATAGTTTGCCAGTTTTTTATGCACATAAAGTTATATTCTCATCTTATTGTTGGTGTCGTGCATCTTTCTGTTCGTATGTTGTTGGTTCAGGATTTTTTATTTTATTTTGATATACAGTGGTGAGCATTACATTGTCTTGGGTAGGGCTGTTTATGTCTGTAGATTAGGGGTGAAATGACTTTCTTGCAGAACTGACCTGTGTTAGCATTACATATACTTGGGTCAAATTTTTAAAAATTTTGACACGGGGGTATCTTCCAAATAAATTAAACTTTTGTCTACAAATTAGGCCCCCCCTTTTTTTTTTAGGGAAATTGTGTTTTGTTAATGCCTTATAGTTATATGCCTATTTGTTAGGGATATTGTGTTCAGCTAATGCCCTAATGTTATATTGACCTTGGGGATATTGTCATGAGAAGTCTTCATCGTTGTTCTAAGGATATAATGAATGCTTGGAAAAGATTAACAAATTGGTAAGGAAATTGCATGTGTATTGATGTATTTTGCATGTGCTTTAAATATAAACCCTTGCATTTTTTCTCATTACATATGCACCTTCATATTTTCAAGACATGACAGTAGGCTCTAGACTGCTAAAGAAGTGCATTTTTCATATTGGTTGTGTCATCACTGTATTTGAGGTGCATACTCATCCAGGTAAGAATATATGAAAAGATTAAGAGTTTTGATAAACATAAGGAAGAAATAGAAAGTAGGAAAGCTAGATTTGATAATGAAAAATAGCATAAAAGGCTACATCAGAAGACAGAAGGATGAGAGATTCAGGCCTCTGCAGTTGTACTTAATGGGAAGATGTGGACTAGAAATTAGTGACAAACCATGAGGGCAAATGGAATGTGTTGATGGAATTAAACTTCAAAAAAATTCCAGTTCATGGGTATGTAAGGCAAACCAGTTTACATTTTACAACCCAGTTCACATAATTTTTTCTTGGTGAATAAAAGGGTGACTGGCCATGGAAGACACCCATTCAACATTAGCAACTTTTAGTAAGATGATACTTTTAAGATTTTTTTTTAGAAGATTGATAAGTGAAAATTTTTTGTCAGGGCCCAGCAGCAGCGCCGGGCTTGGCTGGCCCTCTAGGCAATCTAGAACAGAAGGCTGAGGGCCAGAGGGGCACACCTGTTATTACTCAAGAAAACACCAGTAGCATCAGCCCACCATCATCACCAGGTTCTCTTCCATCAGAGGCTTCTTCTCACAGGTAAAATGCTGTACTTACTTAATTGTTGATTTTAAAAGCAAGGTTAAGGTTGACATTTAGTACTTTAACATATGGTTTTGGTTATGTGATATATTCACTTATTTTGGGACAAATCAGTTTTTAGATTTTTGGATTGTGTAATATTTGAAATACGAGTCTACAGATTGTAGTCATGAGTTATGAATTTGTTATACATAGCTGGCAAAATGCATTAGATTCTATTTCTTGTTATACTGTATTTTAACTAATAAAACAAAATAGTCGTAGAACATGATTTATTACTTTAGCTTGATAATTATTCTCCTGATTATTACTTCAAACCTAAATTTGTGAAGAATGAATTTTATTTTCTAATTCCAATAATAGATAAAAAACAAAGACGAAAAACTTGTTAAACGAGTGAGAAAGGATGTTGTGGTTGTGAGGGACCAAGAGAGGTGTTTTGCGCCTGAACACCAGGGCCCTTTATTTGGTTGGGGTGGAAGGGGTATGCTTCAGGAGGCTAAGTCTTGAGTAAACATTTTTCATGTTAATGATACCAACAAAGCCTTCCTTTTAAGTAATAAAAGAAATTCATTTGCAGATTGATAAAAACACTAAAGATACGTAGATGGAACTTTTAATTGGACTGAAATTTGCTACAAATGCAGGTATTTCAGCAGTGGCTAGTGCTTTAGGTTTCATCCCCACAGTCCTAACAAATGAATGCGACACTTTCATATTGACTGTTATTAATGGATACTTTACATAGATATTTTTAATGGAATTAGTTGTACAAGGGCATAATCTGTTCAGTATAAAAAACGTCTATTCCATGTCATCCATATAACTCAGTATGAATAAAAGTTATGTGCCATTTATAGTTGAATACTGTTGTGTTAATATGGTCACCAATGGAGCACTTGGAAATAATATATCAGAGAGAAATCAGTTCTTCCCATGCAAAATTGAGGGGTTGGAACATATAGACTACAGTGAAAAGCTGAAAGTACTACTTTTACATAACCTAGAAACAAGAAAAAGACATGATAATCTACACATGGCAATGAATTGAAGGTTTAAAAGAAAATGTGTTAAACATGAAAGCCTCTCAACAGGGAAGATACAGAGTTGTGTTAAGGTGTCAAGAATACCATAGAACATACTGGAAATAAATCAAACAAAGATATGAAAGCCCAAGCTGGAAACTAGGATGATTATTCAGTGTACTGCCAGGAAAAAAAAGAGAAGCATTTAAAAATAACTATAGAAACATTTAAAAGAAAACTTGACATATTGTTGAAATCAATTCCAGATGAACCAAGAAGAGATGATTTATACATGTATAATGCAGGTGGCAGCTGAGAGGAATAGTTTTGTCCAGCAAACAAGACATGCAATGAGCACTTTGCACTAGCCCTGCCATTTTAGTTAAATCTACTCCTAGGTATACTGGAAGTATGTTACATACTTTGGGAGTTCATGTGGTATTTCATTGTTAATTGTAAATTTCTGCATCTATCTTGAAACTGGGCTGCATTTGAATATTGTGGATAGTCTTCACTTTTAGTTTTTGCAAAATATGCCATTTTTCTTTAAAGAAAAATGCCTTTGAGAAGTTACCTGTAATTTGTTTCAACTAACCAAATGATAGCTGAGAAACTAAAGTAGACAGAAGATGAATGCGATGCATTCACCCAACACACAGAGTGATTTTGAGCACCTTAACTTTTAGGTCTCTGTTAGAACCTAATTAGGGTCCATTTTGCAGTCCTGCACACTCAGTTTATTCTTTCAAAAACAAACAGATACATTGTGGTACCTATTGTAGAGGTAAACCGATAGTTAGGTGCTGTTAAGTTGTAGTGGGTTTAGGCTTCTGTACAGGACTTCTTATGGGTCTACTGAAGTCTGGTTTTTAAGAAGGAAAAATTAAGACCTGAAAAATAAGGAAAAATTGCTGTTAAATTGTAATTTCAATGTGATAGCCTGAAAATTCAGTCCAAATAATAAATATACTTAAGAATTGTATCCTCATTTTCCCCAGGCTTCTCTCTGAATTATTATTTATATTTTAATGTTTATTCGGTAAAATTATAGTTCCTTAGAATTAGTGATGCTTATGCTCTATACTGTATATGAATAAACCTTTTTGTAGAAATGGTTCTGTAAAATACTTAATAGTGCTTGGAAAGGTGTGAAAAATATCTGGATTTTGACTTCAATTGCACATGACAGCTTGAGAATGGATATGAGCGAGTGCAGCCTATCTTCCTGTTCTGGGCGCGACTTTGTTAACATACGAAATGGTAGTCAAGTATGAAGAAACTAAGTACATGAAGTCTGCTTTCTTATTGAACACCAAACAGCAATTGGCTGTTTACAAGTATTATAGTTCATGTCAGTATTTGAACAACACATTTTAGCAGCAATACTGTGCAAGCATCGTTGGCCCAGAAAGTATTTTTGTGAATAAATTTCTGATGATGCAACCATTGCTAAGAACACATACAACCTCTTTAACTTAACTGGGTATCCCAGAATGTTGTGCCTTTGACTAATACAAAATTTGATGTTTTCCATCAGAAAACCTCACTCTTAAATTACTATTTGTTTCCTTAATTTCTGTTGTCAGTATTTCAGCAAAATGTTTTCTCATTAGAGTTTCTTATTATTTTAGGCCTTTCTGTTCCATCCATATTTACTATTAATGAATTCAAATATGATTTTTCCTTTCCATCAATAAGTGTACTGATTTTATATCAACAGCTTAAACAGAGAGTGTGACACAACTTCAGCAACTGAGGACCCTAGTTTTGCATCTTGCTTAACAGAAGGACCAAGCAGTGTTTCTGAGATAGTCTCAGTGTCTCCTGTAAAAGATTCAGCTCCAGCAGCTTTTGTAAGCAAGAGTTCAGGTGGTGAAGCTCATCCGCAAGCATTTCCCATAAATTCAGGTGGGTGAATTAGTGTAACTGATTAAAATCTCAGTTTATTCATTTCTTTTTGTAGAATAATAATTATTTTGTCAGGTTTTTTGTTAGCAGTGTATTAATATGCTTAATGAGATTACACTGTTTGAGTGTTGATCATATTTTATTTCTATTCTTTTATCCACTTGTTAGTTGATGCATCACTGAGAAATACACCTTAATAATTATAATTGAACTTCTTTTACCAATGATTATTGAAAACAATTTGTTAACTTCAGTTTGTATGGGTAGGTTAGAGATGTTAAAAGTATGAAAATGTTTTATTTGTATTTTGCAGTGAAAAATCATCATACTAACAAATCAACTGCTGACGTGATTCTTATACAGTAGAATTGATATTGTACTTATGCAGTACTAGAGTAAGAATCTTTGTCTTCCAAGAAATTGGATATCATTTAAATGTTCATTCATTCAGCTAGATAGTTTCACTAGCATGACATTGTAATGTTTATTAATCAAATAATAGTGTCACCATGTTAAGATATATTCCTTAAAATTCTAACAAATAATAGTGTCACCATGTTAAGATATATTCCTTTAAATTCTATATTTAACATAAATCTTGGTTACTCTCCTGTATACACCTGACCTTGAACTTTCAAAACTAGCTCTAGTTTTTGCTAGAAAATGAATGATCAAACATTTTCTGTGAAGTTTTTATTTTTTTACTTTGTTTTCCCTTGGACATCTTTACTTGTTGTTGAAATTGGAAAGTACCTTTATAAAACATTTCTAATAAAGATTATTCATTTACAGTGTCTGACTCTGTCGCTCAGAACAATTCCCAAAATGGGGTTAAAAAAGGTATTCTTAAACTTTTAATGATTGATTTTTGTTGACCCTAGATGAATGCATTTTATTCTTCTGTAGAATCAACAGTCGAACTTGTTGAATGACCATAGCATAGCATAGCTCTTGGGTTTTTACATTTTTAACTGCTATCACAGTGCTCAGTTTTTAGACTAATGAGAAACTAGTAAATTAATCCTGCACCTAAAGTGTTAGCACTGACTAAATGAAAGCTTGTAAAATAGTGTTTGACAATAATAGTAAAGCCCTATTCATACCTCTATAGACTAATTGAAATCCATTTAGTCTTCCATATCTAAATTTTATGGCATTCATAAAGTGCTGTTTATTTATAGCCAATTGCTGACATTCTTTACTCATTATATAATTGATTGATTATAAGTATTGTTCGATATTTTTGTTTCAGAATCCATGTTCTTTTACTCTTGTCTTCCTTTCTCAGTGCACTTAATGGCTTTTTTGTCACCAGTGCACAAAAATGGATCTAAGTTTCTACCAAAACAAAATAAGACATGCAAGTTTGATATCACTTATGATATGTGTGAAGAAGAAAGTTGAAGAACCATACTATGATGTATGATCAAATATTAATTCATTTATGAGGGTCAGTGTATATTTGTACCAGGTAAAATTGTACAAATGCTGCTGCTAGTACAATACAAGAAAAATATGAAACTGGAATGCAGAAATGACAATAACTAGTGAATTTTCTTTTTTCCTAACTTTGCTAAGCATTTGACAAGATGAAATAGAGAATAATTTTGTTAGCTTCATTTGCAAAATATACCATAAAAGGTAAACTAGGAAGATGTGGTGGATCAAGAATTTTTTAAACAAGACAGAAAATTCAAATTAGAAGTAAATGGAAGTTTTTCTAATGAAGATTTTCTGTGGGGTATCACTAGGAAGAGCATTAGCCTCAGTATAGCTAAAAATGATATGATGTAGAGAAAGTGGTTAAAAAAATATAGTAAGATATTTTGTAGAGGAAACTGGAGTAAGATGATAAAATTGAAGACAGAAAATGCAAGATTGAAACATGTCACTAGAGTGAATGAAATATCAGAAAGAAAAATGCAAGATTTAAAGGGGAAGTGTTGGATTTCAATAAAGAAAGATTTGAAGGTCTATGGTGGGAAAAAGAAAAATACAGTGGGTAAACCTTCTTGATGGGTTCTAATAAAAAGAAATTGGCACTGAAGAGAAAGGTAAAGATTTAGAAGAAATCACAAATGAAAGCTGATTTTTGGAGAACACACTGAAAATGAATCATGTTAGTGATGTAGGAAGTGAGTAGTGTGATAATGAGAACTTTAAAAGAGGGATGATTATGAAAATATTGATTACATGTAAAAGAAGCTGAATTGAATATTGTGCTGAATGGTCATCAGCAAAACAAGTTCTGCTAATTAGTTGGAGAGAATGTAGAAACACTTTGCAAGCAGCATTGTGAGAATAGAAGACATGGACCAGCATGAAAGACTAGATGAACCAGAACCTTGCAATCAAGAAAGAAAAGGAAGATACATGATTGTATATGCAGTGCAACAAATGAATGTAAGGAAATATACTATGATGAAAAAATCATAATATGGTAGGAACAGAGTAATAAGATTGGTTGTGTATATGCACTTAGCAAAATTAAGATTTGTTATAAAAATCGTATGTATTAGTAATTGAATATCCCAGTACTAAAAAGCAGTAAGAATTATGACTTACAAATCACCTAAAACTTAGACAGAAGAATTTAATGTATTATTAGCAAAAAGTTTTGAAAAGCTTGGAAACACTGTGAACTACATTGATATGGACGGATGTATGTTTTCACTGTATAGAATAGGAAGACAAGGAATATTGCAGCTATAAACTAAAGCATAGTGATGGATAGCTGATCAGCAGATGACAGAGAATAGCTGAAGAGAAGAATGAACAAACTTGTGCCATTTATACTAGTACAAGTGGCCAACAAGAGACGGTATACTAAATATTTCCATGAACATGGTGCTTTTTACCCATACTGAAGTAAGTAGCCACCACATCAGACTTTAACATCATGGAAGTAACTAAAACCAATTCTTTATTCATGTAAGGAAAAGTATGCTTGGTACAGAAAAGGATGGCATAAGCCTCAGTGATCGAAACTTGAGTATGATAAGATAAATTGGAAAGAAATACATATGTGAGTTGATAAAAGCATTTTAGACTGATGTTTTAAAGAATTATGTTAGCAGCATCAACAACACACACACACACACACACACACGAGGCAAAAAAATAATATGGCTGTTGGCTCAATACACAATGCTCTTTTATGATAGGTCACTGTGTACTGTCTAGTCTAGCATGATAAAGTCAGGAACAAGTGAAGAATGGCCTCATATGCTCACATTCACTCATTAGCTGTTGAATATAATGCACTGAAACCAGAGTCCCTTATCCACTGCCAAGCCCCATAGACCATTTTTGGGTTCCATAACCACTTCCTGTGCTCTGGTTCTGCCATTTGACAGCACGTTGCTCCCTTTGTACCACACTGCTCCTTTTTGTTCTCTCTCATGCATGTTTCACACCCTCCTGCATGTTCAGGCCCAGATAACTTTAAGCCTCTTTTACTCTTAGCCTTCCATCTTTCTTTCTTCCTCATTCCTTTTTGAGAGTTGTATCCCCTTAGTTAGTATCTCTTCTCACTGTCTCTATATGTTCAGATCATTTCAGTGCAACCTCTTCATCTATCTCTTAGTCATACGTTTTTTGCTACCACAAAGCTCTCTTATACTATCCTTCCTAACATGAGCAACTGTCATTATACCACATAGTCTTCAAGAATTTCATTTCCAGTATATACACCCCCTCTTCTATTTTGTATTTAGGGCCCACAGCTTGCACCTGTAGAGCACTACTGGAACTACTTTACAATCATGAATACCCATCTTTGCCCTCACAGACACTGATTTCTTTTTTCATACACATCTCACTGCCCTCAAGATGTTCATCCCCTCCTACACTTTATGATTCTCTTCATTTCTCAAAGTTCCAGCTGTTGTCATGTTCACTCTCGAGTATTTAAGATATTACACTTCCTTCAGGTTCTCTTCATTTAAAATCACACTCAAACCAATCTCTCACCCGCTACAATACCTCATAATCCAACATTTATTATCATTACCCGTCAACTTTCTCTTTTGACACCAGTCCAAACTCAGACTTTAGCTTATACAGTTTCTCACGTGAGTCTGCCACTGGAGACATTCCACCTGCAAACAGCATCTAATGTGCCTTCCAGGCCTCCTACTCCTTCAGGAAGCCATCCATTGACATGGTATCATCAGATGCCCTTCATGCATACCTGCCTTTACTTGGAACCACTCACCCTCCTTCCTCTCTGCTTGCACAGATCCTTTATGAAAATTCCTCACTGCTTCTAGTAGCTCTCCTCCAACACCATATATCTATAAAGAAATGTTCACAAGGAATCTCTGTCACCCCACTCATATGCTTGCTTCAGATCCATAAATGCTAAATACAAATCCAGTTTCTGTGGGTATTTCTCACGCAAATTCTCAGTGGAAACACCAAGTCTACATCCACATATTATCTGCCACTCTTGATGCCACATTGTTTCTCCCAAATCTGATGCTCTGTGCACAACGCCATCCTCTTGGTCACTACTCTCCCTTAGAACTTATTAGGTATACTCAACAGATTTTTACTACCGTAATTTGAGCATTCATTTTTGCTCCTTTGCTTTGACATAAAGGCACAATACAAGCATTCCATCAGTAACTGAGACACATCACCTTGAACCATACTTAAATGGAAAATCTTCAATAGCCAATCAGCAACACTGTTACCAACTTTCTTGAGAAATTCACCATCAGTCCCATCAAGTATTCATTTACATAATTCATTATGTATAGTACCAGATGCAGTCATCGCATATATAAAGAAACTTTGTTGGGGCAAGTAAAAGGCAGCTGTTTCTCTTTCATGACCATATCAGCAAGCAGAAATATTCAATGAATGTTTTTATTATTGCGTTTGAGCCTTTACACTTTAAGGAGTCAGCTTCTGAGATGTTTGGTGAAGATCCTGCCACCCCTCATCAGTCATGGACTGTATGAAAGAGGCATACATGGTATAGCAGTGAAGAATTAATTGGGCTTTATTATATATTTAAGTACCAACATGATACCAAATATACGTACAGTGTGTGCGCTGTTACAGTTGAATATGGTAAATGCTTTAAAATGTGTTTCTAGATAACAGGAAAGTGGTGAATTTCTGGAATTTGATAATTTTTGTAATATGCTAGTTTTCTTTATTAGTCTTAACAAGAGCATTTTGTTACTGCTGTGATTTGAGAAGCATTTCTAACTAAGGAACTAACATGTTTTCATATTAACTTTTTTCTTCATGTGTTTAACTCTAGTTATTATGCCAAAAAAAAAATAAAAGTGATAAGAATTGTTTTTATATTTTTGTGTGACTAATATCTTATCACCATGTTTAACTAGTGTCCTGTTTTGCTTGATTATCTGTTTGACTTGATTATCTTGATAGGATCATAGTGATATTCATCATCCCATCCATTATTTTCATCATAGGCTTGAAGTTTACTTTTGACCTGTATTATCTGGTGATATATTGCATGGTGCTGATCATTATGATGATATGCCACAGTAACTTTTAAATTTATCTGTACAGATCATATTGAACTGAGGAGTAAGTATTGTTTGTAGTTATCTCATGATTAGTGTCACAATGGCTTATTGAACAATGTAGTTATATCATTGACCTCCCACATTTGTACTCAGGATGTCATTTCTCCTGTGCTGTAAGCATCGTGGCTCTAAATCTAACTCAGGCTATTCTTTTACAGACTCTGAGTACGAAAGTGCAGAGGAAGTTGATCTGCCTCCTGACCCAGACTTCATTACTAAAGATCACTCATTTTCAACCAGCCTTGTCTCTCCAAGTCTGGTTACAGTTGAGGCCAAGGGTACAGAGCAAGAGGTGAGAACATCACATGATGTAAAGGAACAAAGCAGCACCCCAGTCCACAAAGAGAAGACTTATACAGGGACAAAACCTTCTCCAGTTGGTGTAGACAATCTTGTAGTTAGTTCAGAAAGTACAGTGGTAGCAGTAGATAAAGAAAGTGACGAATTAAATTTTGGACATCCAAAAAATTTACAAAGTACTATTTGTGAATCAGTCGTAACTGTGACTAAAAGTGAAATTATTGAAGAATCAGTCAGCAAGAAGGCAGTTCTTGTTGACCAACAAGTGACTGAATCTAAAGTAGAACGTGATACTAATGAAGACTTAGAATCAGATGTTATAACACAAACATCAGGTAATGTTGTGACTCTTGAAAATAGAACTCTTGATAGTACCATTCCTAGTGATATAATACCAGAAAGTGGAAACTGCAAACATTTTCCCACAGAACCACTTGTAGATTTGAGAGAAAGTGATGTCAAAGAAAATGAAATTTTGTTAGATTTACAACAAGAAACTGAGTTAAGCAAATTTAAGGAAACTGAAGTCCATTCTGAACTTAAGCCAGACAGTGAGATTTTTAACCAAGTCAACAAAAGTGAAGTTTTTCATATAGTGAGTGAAACAAGTAAAAGTGAAGGTGCAGACAATTTAGAACACGTTGAAGTTGCAAGAGAATTTCCCAGAGATCAGGCAGAGAGGCAGCAAGATAAGTGTTTAAAAGAAAATCATACAGAACAGCCAGCTCTCAAAGGGGAATTTAATCATACTACTGCTGTATTTGATACACCTCCGGAAGAACCTCGGCCATTACCAGAAAGTTTCATAGATCCAAATGATATACCCATTACTCCAAAGAAAAGTTATAATCTTGATTTTCTTGACAGATTAGATGATCCAAACTTTAATCCCTTTGCCACAAAGACCGTTGTTAGAAGTACTCCTCCACCAAGCCCTGAGCCAGGTTGTGAACTTCCTCCTTTGAAGCCTACTGTCAGAAAAAAAAAGGTAAAGGAAGACACTAAAACTTCATGTGAGACATCTGAAAATACTGAAACTAAAGTACAAGTTCTTGATGTTGGTAAAAACCTCACAGAAAGGGAAGGGCAACAAGGAGAGCATCAAGAGTCATTATCACCAGACAGAGATAGAGGATTACTGGCAGAAAATAGGTCTGTTGATGGCTGCTCAGTCGATGATGGTGAAATCCACCCAGAAAAAATAGAACAGTCTGAAAAATCACAAAATTTACTTGAGATTACATTTGAAGATGCCGGTACTCCTGTGTGCAAACCTCCCAGGAAACTTGGTAAAAAACCTCAGTTGAAGCAGCAAAGACAGTCTGTTACAAAAACCCCTCCAAAATCAAAAATAATCGAAAGAAACAATAATAGGGTGAAAGAGATCAAATCTGAGCCAGAAGAACTTCCTATTCCCCAATCAAAAGGATATGACTTAGATTTCTTAGATAATCTAGAGGATCCAAATTTTAATCCGTTTGCAACAAAGTGTAGTGTACGAAATTCACCCCCAAAAGAAGGATTCACTCTTGCAGATGACAAAGAAGAAGACAGGCTTAAAGTTCAAGTCATCCCAGCAAAAAAGGAACCAATAAAGAAAGGCTTTGCAGTCATTAAAGATAAAGCCCAAATAAAGGAGCCTGAAGTAAGCGAGACTGATTCATCAAAGAACACAGTAGATATTACTGTAAATTCAGAATTAAATTCAGGTGTAAATCAGCTTGAGGATAAACCTATTAAACCTACTGAAGAAGAACTACCCTCTCCAAAACAAGGATATAACCTTGATTTTTTGGATGATCCAGACTTTGATCCTTTTCAGAGTAGGTCAACTCTTAAAAAGAATATACAAGGTTCTGAAACTTCTAACTCAGATGAAGTGCCAAAAGATATTGGTGTGAAAGACAACACTGTGATTAGAGAGAAAGAGTTTCATATTGAATGTGGACAAGATAACGTCACTGTTCCTGAGAAAGAAATTGAAATCAGTAAGCAGGAGCCTCAAACTCAGAAAGAAGAATCTGATAGAAAGGAAAGTATACAACCAGATACTGAAGTTGATAAGGAGGAACCAGAGGTCGTAGAAGAAAAAACACAACCTGT
>JAUTXX010221343.1:0-25512 GCA_032273605.1 Panulirus laevicauda | reverse complement strand
ATTAAGTCCAGACATCTAGATTTTATCTCAGTTAATCATACACGGTAGTTTGTGCCTTGCTCTGAACAGCTATGACTACTTACATCTCATAACGGCCTTTCAATTCGGTATGCTGTTAACCAGGTCTTCTGTTAAGTGAAGAGTGATAAGCGTCAGGCTTAGTATGAGGAATTTGCTATATCTTAACACGGTATCCCGGGCCAGTATATGTGATGGTTGCGTTCGGGAGTGGCTTACTAACTCCATTTGATATATCGGTGATGAGTGAGTGCTTGATACTCAAATGACCTCTGTGTCGGACGAGAGAGAGAGAGAGAGAGAGAGAGAGAGAGAGAGAGAGAGAGAGAGAGAGAGAGAGAGAGAGAGAGAGAATTACCTTGGAAGGGGTAGCGGGAGTTAATAACGACGGTGGAAGGAGAAAGTTGATGAGGCAGGGAAGAACGGAGAGGCGATCCAAGGAAGGAGAGATGGAGTGTTACCTGGAGATGGAAGCAGGGGAAGATGAGGTACCTCCCTAAGACGTAAAGTTAGCTAAGCAAAGGGAGGTTGATGGATGCCAAAGAACAATAGTAAAGTTACATGCCAAGCTCAGGACTACTGTATCATTTTCCTTCATAAATTCATGTAATCTGTTTCTTACCGAGTAAAGAAAATAAAATTTTCCTTTTCTTGCTCGATAACCATAATATGAGCTATCGCTTTCAATATTCCTGCCCCCCACCTCCACTCCATGCTTTGGTTCCTTTCTCACGGCTGTGAAAGCATTATTGTCAGCGATTCCTTACCAGAATATGACGATCCACGGCCTCTTGAAACAACAGCTCTCCCAGGATATCCAATATTGCTGAGGCTATCGACAGTAGCGAGGATGGGGTAACCCTTCAGGCTGGGTATGAAATATATCAGGGAGTGAGAGCGAGCTGATACAACTGGCTGCAAGCACAGAGTCTGTCTCATGTTATAACCTGCCTCGCCTTACAGCCTCCCTATTGCCTGCCTGTGTCTATATCCTGCTTCTACCTATATATATGCAGCCTTTGGTCTCTCTCATCACCATTCTACACGACGCATATGGCTTCTTTCTGTAACGGCTTACGCTCGGCATGTAGCTCCATCCTCAGGCCAACTTAAAAAACCTTCATGATGTTATTTCTGGACATAACGCTGTCTTTACCGCGATAGATGAGCAGCTAACTTATCACAACACTGTCTTTACCACGAGAGATGCAGCAGCTAACTTATCACAACACTGTCTTTACCACGAAAGATGCAGCAGCTAACTCATCACAACACTCTCTTTACCACGAAAGATGCAGCAGCTAACTTATCACAACACTCTCTTTACCACGAAAGATGCAGCAGCTAACTTATCACATCACAACACTACAACGGATGCAGCAGCTAACTGATCAAAACACTGTCAACGCCACAACTGATTCAGCAGCAGCTGACTGTCAACACCATAACAGGTGCAGCAGCTAACCTATCACAGCGGTGACGATGCCACAAAACATCCAGCTGCTAAATCATCACACCACTGTCATCAACACAACAGACACAGCAGCTAACTTCGAACAGCACTTTCACTCTCTCTCAACAGATACAGCAAGTGACTTATGGTAACACTGCCAACACCACAATAGATGCAGCAGTTGTCGTATCTCAGCACTACTACACCACTACACTAGATTCAGCAGCTGCCTCATGACATTACGAACAACACTATGTAAACCGTATCAGTTAGCTGGTGATAAAAGTGACACCAGAACAGGTACAGCAACTGACTATTGACGTCAGACGATGTTGAAATAAATTCTGCAACCGTTTCCTTACAACAGTGAGATCGCCACAACAGATGTCCTTGCTAACTAGCTAGTCACACCACTGATGCAGCAGCTGATAAATTATTGATGTAGGATCTATGTAATCATGACAACAACACAGACATTGTAGCTGCTAAGTGGTCATAACGCCGACAATAGCAAACAAATAAAGCAGATGATTGATCACAATAATGACAGCGTTATACATGGTGCAGCAACGAACCTGTCAAAACACTAACAGTACCACAGCAGATACGGTAGCAAACAGACCTATGGAGCTTTTAGTAAACTAACGGCAACTTGATACAGTTCTGTGTTTATAGTAAACTAAGAAAGTGAATTTAGAACGCAATATGACATTTGCGGAAAATGTGAATCATATCCAATCAAAAGAAAAACACGATCAAGAAATGCAGGATGAGAATCTCATTACTTATTCGTCCCTTCAACACAGCTGGCCTATAGGAGGCAGGTCCTACGAGGATATATCCAAACGAGCCAGTAATACCCGTCATTTAGCACTGACGACGCGAGACGCATTAACAAACCGCAGAGAGCAACGGTTGTGAACGACACCATCCACACCCTCAACACATGGAAGGTCGCCTCCTCGCACGAGGCTTTTCTACACCAGTAACTAGATCCCTGCGCCCACATCAGCTCAGCAGATATTGCCTCCGACAAGGGATAAAGAGATTATACAGCCCTTAAGCCGATGAAGCAATAGCATCACCTCTTAATATTCAACGTCACTATATTATAGAGATGAGCCTTAACGGTATGAGACAGGAGGGCCAAGTAACATCTCTTACCCTTGTGTAAACACCGTCCTTAAAAACGTTCCAAACATAACCAACCACCTCAGTCCTCCACCACCCTCCCTGCGACTCACCTTCTCTTCCATGTTTCCGTTCGCTGCCTTGTCCACTCCTAGATATCTAAAACACTTCTCTTCCTCCATACTTCCATAGGTATTAGTTTTAATAGCCCAGCCTGAGTTCAGTCACAAAAACAATGTGCCTACTGATCTTTTTTGAGGAACCAAATACATAAAAAATATTTCTGCACATCAAAAAGACAAATACATAAGCTAGTGCCAATTTTCCATTTCTCGGAAGTTAAAAACCATTGTGGAAGTTAATAAAAAAGTTTTCTTATAGTGGGCGTGCATTATGATTTGTAATACTACCAACCTCTGCTGGTTTATCATCATCTTGCTCTTCTTTCTTCTTCCTTGCCTCTTTCCTAGCTCTGCGTTCATCCATCTCTTTCTTTTTGTCTTCCATATACTCTTCGTACCATTTACGAATCAAGTATGTACTTTTATACTTAACCTCAGTTAAATCTTTAAATTCTGATGCCTTCTCTACTGTTGGAAATACCACTAAAACCGAGCCTTTGAAGTTGTGTTTGCCTTCTCCCTTGTTAAAGAAGTGACGCATCTGAAGATAAAACTTTCTTTAAAAAAATTATACTACCAAACACAGCATCACTAATAAAACAGTTTCAGCATGATTACAATCATGTAAATTACTAGTTTATTTCATTACAATCTAGAGACCAATTTTTATCTAAATTTTCTGGTAAATGATTAAGAAAATAATTTCCTGAAACAGATGACTACAGAGCATATAAGTAAGCAGCAGAGAGTTAAGAAATAAACAAGCACAGCACTGCTGGGGGATAGATTTTCAGAGCATTCCTAAGTTCCTGAAAAAAGTGACCACATTAAAGAAGTAGGCAGCCAAGAGAACACAGTAAACAAGCTGGCACTAACAAGGTCTCTCGATCCATCTATCTATCTATTTACATCTCTGATGCCTGTTCTTCCAGGAACTCCAAAGGGGTGGCCATGGCATGAATATCCATAACTGGTGAACTCCAGTACCAATTCTTAGCCTTTGGTGCCTCATCTTTACCAGGCTACTGGCAGTGAGCAACTCAAGTGCAGTGCTTCCAGAGTTTCCAACCGACTGCTTCAACCTAACGTTCCAACCTACTATACGTGTCAGAAATGAACTGCATCAAGATAATCAATAGCGTCAGGTGGGCCAAAAGAGTAAGGAATAATAGCTTAAAAGAAAGGCATGGCAGTAAGTACAATGTGCCTGGAACAGCTGACGATAGTATGCTGAAAAGGAGCATTCAATGGAGAGGCAAATATGGGAAATTTAAAGGAGCTGCATGTCACAAGTGTAGGAAAAAAAAAGGGGGAGGATGAAATAAAGTAATTGAAGGAAAAGAGTGAAGGAGGATGAGTGGTGTACAGTTGCTGGAGCAAATATAAGTGATGTGCCAGTTAAGAAAAGATATTTGTGAAAGACCACACAAGTATAATTCTCAAATATGTTCACATGAAGGGGAGATACAAGGGAAAACATAGCAAACAATATTCACGATCACCAGATGATATAAATATCTGTGAACAAAGCAATCTGGAAAAGTATTTACAAAATAATAATGCACATTACGTAAACATACCCTCACAGTTTCATATGGTCCATACTGCTGAAAGTATTCAAGAAGATGATCTAATGTGAGTGAGCCATCCTTTGGGAAACCCTTGCAGTAAATAGTTCGCTTTACTGTCTCTAATTTTAGTTCATCATTGAAGATAGGGAGGGGGTGAGATGGTGAGCGCCTGATTTTTTCGCTGTTTTCATGAACCTGGAAAAAAGATACCATTTGTAAAAAAAGAAATCCTAATTTCACTTTCATTTCACAGCACATACCAGCATATAACATTCGATGAATGTTGAATGTACATATGAGAAACATTTCAAGTATTAAGGACAGAGGTGTTAACAAAAGTGTTAGTTATATATGCTAGACCAATCTGTTTTCTGTGCAAATTGAAGTAGTCAAAGTTCCTATAGTAATGCATAAGCACTTGTTCAATTTAGCAAACTGGATGCAAGCTGAAAATACATGTGGATGAGGCAACACAATCATGAACTTCATCCACTTCATGTAAAGGGGTATGAGGTTAAAATAAATGAACAGAAAAGAATAAGCCTGCTTTGCAAAGTTGGCATGGCATATGTTATGAGCACTATTAACTGTGAGGATTAATGAGCCTCTTGATTTTATGAAAGGAAAAGAATGTGTTGGCCAGATTACTGCATTTAAGCAGAGTGAAAAGTTCTTAAGAAAAAATGGATATACCATTAACAGCTTCAAAAAAGGCATCTGATTAAGGTAACAGAAAGACAATACCAATACAATATTCTACTAAATGTATGGGAGAGTTGTGACTGAGAAGGTGATGACAACATGTAAAGAGTACCAGACTGGGGAAGAACAACGTGGTTTCAAGACTGGCAAAGGATTCATGGATCAGGTGTTTGCTTTGATGAACGTGTGTGAAATACTTAAAAGAGAAAATGAAGGATCTGTGCGTAAGTTATGGATCTGAAGCAAGCATATGATAAGGCTGACAGAAATGCCTTGAGGAAGGTTTTATGAACATATGTTATGGAAACCTATAAGAAGCTGTGAATGGTTTTTATCAAAAACGTACAGCATGAAAACAAGTAGGATGACAGGAGAATGAGTGGTTCCAGGTGAAGGTTAATTTACTCCTTCCCTGTTCCTTCTTTTGGTAAGTAATACAGGAGAGGATTTCCAGCTCCCTTGCTCCTATAGATTCGATCTACTGAGTAAAACATAATTTCAGCAAGTTTTGCATCAACTTAAAGTCAGCATCATCAAAATGTAATATTATACTCAAGTACAGTGTTCTCCCAAATTAACCTTCAGTGCTATCACACCACTTCTACATATTCTGATAATTATGCAAGTTCCACTCATACAGAAAAGTACATCCTTACCTCAATAAAACCATTAGCAGAATTTTTTAGAGCAGCAGCAATTACTTCTTTATCTGTAGTTATCGCTGCTAAGCGTTTGAACTTGGTCATAGTGTCTAGAGTTATCCAGCCATCATCATTCTTTATCTGTAAACAACAATTAGACCGAGCTTAGTCAATCACATACTAAAAGGCAAAACACTATAATATAGATTCAGTGAGAATCTCTGACAAAAGCTCAACCAAAATCTGGCTGAAGGTACTGCTGTTCAAAGCAAAACATTTGCTGAAGTGTGTTGAGTCTTTTCATGTAAAAATACTGCAACATGTAATGCCTTGCTTTGTGTGGGGAAAATCACTTTCCACCAACAATGCTTTCAAAAAATGTCAAATACACAAAGCAAATGAAACTATACTGCATCAACTTTCATTCATATGCAACTGTATCAAAATGTATTCAATTTATACCATTTCACTTAAACAGAAACATCTGAATGCTTGCATTTTAGGTCATGCAAATGAAAATAATGAAAATAATCAACCAAAGAAACTGTATACTTCATTTTCTGTTTACTTTTTTATTTTCGTACCTGATTGCTGTTTCCCATATTAGCAAGGCAGTGCCAGGAACAAACAAACAGAGGCCACAGTTGCTCACATCCATTCTCTTGCTGTCAGGAGCAATTCACGGACACTCTTTCATCCCATCTACCACTCACCCTCTTTTTCAGCTTTTACATCTTTCTCTTCACCTACTGCCGCTTCTTTCTCTCCTACCAATTACTTATATGCCATCCCACCATATATCACCTATAAGCCCCCTTTTCTTTCTAACTAGTGATTCAACTTCATCATTCCATCAATCACTACCTTTTCCAATATGTTCACCTTCCAACCAGCACAATCATCACCTGCACTGGTAAATCACAAACGGCAACCAACATCACATGATGTTTTCTTAAAGGATGAGAGTTATATTCATACAATCTTTAAAATTTTCCCCCATCTGTTTATGATACCATCTTATTTATAGTGACATTAATAGCCTACAGAGGTTTCTTCTGCTGTTGAGCAAACATGGAAAAAATGCTGCACTCCTCAGTACTCATACTAGGGCTGAATATGTTCCTTGACATCTCAGGTCAGACATCCACTGCCTCACCCAAATATATTACGAGCATTAGATACCAGAGGTAAGGAGGTCCACGTACCATCAGACCTATTAGCTGGTGGAGAAAGGGTAAAGGAAAACCAGGTGAGATATGAAGAAACAAGAGACTCAAGAGAGAAATCTCTGTGGGAGCAAGAAGGGTGGTGGCAAGCACAGAGGTTTGCCAACGACATTATCATCACTCATGTGCCTAAAACAAATCTTATGCTAAGTGTGCCTAATCTTCAAGAATGTAATCCCATAATTACGCAATAGGAAGAGAAAGGGGAAAGGGAACAGGTTAAAACAGAAAAAGAATAACATTTACCTCTTCCTGCATAAACTTGTCTCTCGGCAGATTGTAGTCACCAAAGTAGTACTCAACCTGCCGTATAATCTTGGCATCAATACCCTGAGTCTCATCTGCCTCAGACGTTTTGCCGTTGGTGGTTGCCTCTCCCTCAGTCATGGCTATGGTGTATGCCCTGGTTGTGGCAAATTCTGCAAACAAATTTTTTGTTAGAAATTGTCTAAATTTTAATCCTTGGGTAAGTTGGGTATACGAAAACTAGCATAAACTGAAACCATCATCCTACACAATGAAAAACTTTTCTTGTAACTAGCCTGCCATTAATATGGACACCTTATGGGCCACATGCATAGTGAGAGTGTGTGTGGTCTTAGATTTATCTTTAACATCCGAAGAAAGTGTTTAAAATTCTCTGGTTGGTGGATGTGGCTCACTCTGATGGCCTTCATTACCCTGATAGTTGATAGGCCTAAAGCCCAAACAACCAAGGACAACTGTGGAGCATGTCAAATATGTGTGACATACGAGGAACTACAGGCTGAAAACCATTCTCCATATCAAGTGATACAGAGCACAGATTCCACTGGTAACATTTTCATCAATATCCACCAACAAGAACTGTGACCATTTTCTGATAAATTAGCAAACCATGAAAAAA
Source organism: Panulirus laevicauda (assembly GCA_032273605.1). Lineage (NCBI taxonomy): Eukaryota > Metazoa > Arthropoda > Malacostraca > Decapoda > Palinuridae > Panulirus > Panulirus laevicauda. The sequence continues at coordinate 17,762 of JAUTXX010221343.1, read as the reverse complement.
ATAAAACTAACATAAACATAAATTTCATGGTAAAATTTAAGAGCTGCAGTAAAACTAACTTTAGGAAATGGCAATTTACCAGATGTTACCAGTGCTTTACATAACTCGCTCTGATTAAAACAAAACCCACGGAGCACAACTTGGTTCATGTTATTTTACAAAAATTATTTACTAAGGTGACAATGGTATACCCAGAAAAATATGAAGTAAACAGATTTATCTAAATTTGAATCAACTAGTTGGACGAAAGAAGTCTTGCAAGGAAAACGTGATATGTAAATATATGGATGACAGTACGATTCCTCGCAGAGTAAAATAATATGTCTATTATCTCCCCAGCTAACACGTGAGGTTGATATAAGTTGTCTTAGTATTCCATTGAAGTAATACTTATATTGCTTTATCCCAAATATTTCCTAATAAACACATGGTAACTGTAATGACCTTACTGATTACCAAACTATTACAAATAAGGCTTTAAATCTACCTCCGCAGGACTGGTTGTAACAACTGCTATAGTAAAGTACTCAAACCTTCTATATTACAGTACTCAAACCATAAGGAGCCATTTCCCAACGCTAACATCGATGCGGAGCTAAACTGAACTTGTACCAATTTCATTAATATTCCTCTCGATCCTACAGTACTACAGGGATATTTCGCCGACCATAATGTAATTTAACAGTTGTGCATTTCTTAGCATTAATAAAAATGTTCCATAAGAAATGTTGACAATTCCAGTAACAGGTGTTAATAAACTAAATAAAATGTAAAAATATCATTTTGGAGCACCGGTGCCGACGAGTCGGCAAAATAACTATAAAGCAAAAAAAGTAGCGGGATTCTTAACCTATGGCCATTAAAACTATGAAACAATGTAACAATGATAGAGAAAGTGTTGCTCCAAAGTACACATATCCCTCACTATGTTGCTTTTCCAAACTATTTCTAAAGCAACAATAAAATATAACTTTTCTTGAGTGTCTACCCAGTATAGCAGCGTCCAGCTACCACAAGCCAGCACCACCTCGTCTATGAACATATACAGGTTCACAACCACTTAACACCGTCGACTACACTTGCACATCTCTACACACAATGTTGCACAACATTTTCCAATAACCCTTGCAATGAACACCTTCCCTTACATGAGTAACACAAGTTTCACGTGGTTCAAGCTGCAGTATCAGCACCTGCGTGGGTAGGGTCCCTCATGAGCGTGAGTGTAGAGAAAACGGCCTCAAGGTTTCTATGTTCTTCAAATGGACCAAGCTCCACTACGGTCATATATGTTGTTATATCTTTTATAATTATCTCTGTCATTAATACATATTTAGATGGCGTGTTTTGGGATATTCTATCTTAACCAGATTATAATATAAAGTCGTTTTGCAGGCACAATGAGTGGAATTACGACGGCGGATGAGCGACTTTTCACATAAAACCAGTCACTAATCGCCCCAATCAGTGTGAATTTTGGGTGCACCTCCAACACTTATTTAATTTCAATTTCAAAATGCAGAGATAATATTTCCCTTTTAGAAATGATATTTAAGAAGTAGGGTATCATACATCTCCTTTTTGCGGAAAATATCGACCATATTCATCTTTAAGATCTCATAGCTACCGGTAATTATTTTTCTTTTAAGCAATTTTCAGTTTAGATTTTTGTTGTGATGCATTCGAAATGCGACGTTCAATGTTTATGAGTAATGTCACACAAGGATTGGTTTCCCAATGTGATACAATCATTATATAGAGTAAAGGACTCCATATCTTACCCGAGAATTTATGATCATTTACCTCATTATTGATTGTGTATTGCAAATGACCTTAAATACAGGAATAAACATTAGTTCATTATCTGAGCGACATGGGACCTAATGTGGCAATATTCTATGATTCTCATTCGGGAGTACCACTGTAACATGATCATATTCCAGGATTTTTTATTTATGTAACAATTGTCATTATAAATGGTGTCGCAAAAGCTTCATTACACTGCAAAGGCCAAAGGATATAAAAGCAGAGTTTCCATATTAGTAGATTAAATGTTGTGTGCACAATTCATTTGCCTTTATCAGCGAAATGATAAGAGCTTTACATACAGGTATCTACATAATTGATAAAAGGCAACGAAAAACAGATGATGAGTAATATGTACATTAAGATAAGAAATATGAATTTACAAATGTGTATAATCGAATATCCGATACAAATTCAGGATACTATCCTTCCTTTTTGTGTACAAGATAAATTAAATTCATAACATTAAAGTTACTTAAATCCTATTCATTGTTTGCCTTAGAACGTTAAACTAAATATATTTCAGACAACGAGTATCCGGATGCCTAATGAGAACGTTCTTGACAATGCAAAACAAATCATTTTACTTAATGATATAAATAATTATAGATATTGTTACATAAGATATAGATCGTCTTAAAAATGAATTTCTTATCTATTGATTTAATCATATAATTGATGTAGGACTATTAATAACATATTGGATGATGATAGGAGAAAATGTATTTCCTAAAAGAACTACATCCCAGGAAGTTGTTTACAAACCATAACAGCTGAGACTCGGAGAGACGAGTGTGAGAGTTCTGTACTGTTATTTCGTGTGGCTTCCCATAATTCACATATAAAATACATATTATAGTTCTGTTGTAGTTCAGTTTATATACAAGTTTATATATTTTTAAGTTATATTATTTTCCTGGGTCGGTGATCACGATAATGATCACTGGTGACAATTTAGTACAGTTTGTTGTATATTTTGAGATGAAGCTCGCCAGAGGTGTGACTATTCCCGCAGTCCATTTTTTATATTTGATGACGTTTTTGGTTATTTCTGGGATTCATGATTGATCATTCATTCATTAAATTACATTTTGAAAACTTGCTGACGGAAAGAAATTAGTTTTAGAGGTATAATATGTTCTACTCTCATTTAGGTTTGCCTCTCTTAAGCATGGGGTGCTGTACAGAGGCTATAATTAGTTTTCGTGTGTCAGTAGATGTTTCATTCCATTGCTACCGTGGTTATGGTCACCATAGGGAGTCTTGGTTATATATCTTAATTGGTTCTTTGTCCACCTTTCAGCAAGCAAGTATGCAATGGAATCCTTCCATCTCTCATTAATTCACCTGACATCATCTATCTATAATCGTCTCTCAACAAACATTTGTGGAGACAACAGTTAATTTCTTCATCATTTTTCTTCTATGGATTTTGATTATGATTTTCTCTAAAACCTGTATAATTCCTGAATTCAAATAATACTTTGTATCGAAGATTATCAGTTTTCTCTATTTTACCATTGTTATTATTATCATTATTATTATCATTATTATTATATATATTATTATTATCATTATTATTATCATTATTATTATATATATTATTATTATCATTATTATTATTATTACTGCAACTTGGTTTCTGGACGTATTAGATTTGTTCTCTTCCAGAACTAAGGCGGAGTGGTGGAAGAACTTCCGTATTGCACCATGTCCCAACAAGTACAGCAGGTGGTTCAGGGCCAGGTGGTACAAGGCCAGATGGTTCAAGTACAGGGCCAAGTTGTGTCGGGTACACAAGTCGTCAACAGCGCAGGTAAGCCCTGTTGATAAGTTGTCGAGTCTAGATTTTGCAGTTATAAACTTTAATGCTCTGGAATGGTCTAGAATGATAGCACTAATTACTGGTACTTTGGTCACAGGTCAGGTGGTAATGTCAACAACTGCTGGCCTAACGGGCATCAGTGGTCAACAGTTGGTGACACAGTTGGTGCCAGGCCAGACTATGCAAGGGCAGGTGGTGCATCAAGCAACTGCTCCTATAGGTGTCTCTACAACTCTTGCATCTGGCCTTTCTCAAGGACAGGTGAGCATAAGAGGAAGTAGTTTCGTGATGGCTAATGCACTACCTTACCTGGGAATAGGAGAGAAAGAATTCATTACCTTTTGTGTATCTTAAAAGGCAACGAGGGGGAATCTTCCCGTATAACTTTCCCAACAAAGGATCGGAGGAATTTTTTTGGGGGGGGACTTTGAGTAAAAATTGACAGTGGTTACTTTTAAATGTTAAAATCTTCTATCTGGTTGTGTATATAAGTTATACAGAAAGTAACAGAAGTAATTTTGGTATGTGACTTACCATGGACATTTTGTTCCAGGTTGTCAATGCACAAACTGTGACCGGTGTTCAGCAAGTGGTACAAGGACAGCAGATTCAGACTTTAAACAGTCAGGTAGCTCAGCCAAGTATGGTGACTGCAGCTACAACCACACAAGTGAAACCAGCAGGTCCCAACCAAGCAGTTCCAGCTCCTACCACATCCAACAATGCCACAGCAGATACAACAGCACCGGTAAGATTCATATCTTGAGTGTTCTTATTAACCCTCATATGAATGAGGGGGTGCGTTTGTCATCTGAGGCCAGCCAACAGAGCCTACAGTATGAGCACAGAACTCAGATTGTGGCAGGAAAGCACATTGCTTTGATTAATGATGGTATTACCCTCTTATGCATACCTCACTGGAGGACAGGAGCACTGAAAGGATGTTACGGGGACATTGTAACAATTGTTAAGTTGTATATTCAAATTAAAGAATCCAGATTTAATTGAGAGTATTACAGTCATGATAACATTTGTCAATAAGTGCACCATTGCACCAGTGTCCAATTCTAAGGAACTGAATTAGTTCATTCATTCATACTTGGAAGTACGTCACCTCTTGGAAAGAGATGTAGCAATTAGTTGTTTGCCATTCTTGTTTCTTTTTTAATATAGTTTCTCATTATTCTTTTGCAGGTTCTCAACAAACAGAGAATAACTGAACTTGTCAGGGAAGTTGATCCCAACGAACAGTTAGAAGAAGAAGTGGAAGAAATGCTTTTGTCCATTGCTGATGATTTCATTGAGTCTACTGTTAATGCAGCATGTCGTCTGGCAAAGCACAGGGGAGCTCGATCTCTGGATGTCAAGGATGTGCAAATGTATTTAGGTAAGGGGAATATATATTTAAACAAAGGTGGAAATATCTTCATTTTATGTTATACCTAAACTTATGGAATTCTTTAGCAAGTGTTCTGGTACCTCTGGTGTAATTCAATTAATTCTTAAGCAAGTGTTTCCGGGACATTTCATGTAGTGGGAAGGCGATCAGGTATGAAAAAATGTTAATGCTCTTGGAAATAGCAAATAGGTTTTCCATTATTTGTCTTTTAAGGCTGAATAATTTGCATTTGATTTTTTGAGTAAATAGACATGGGCAAATAATTGCTATATGAAAACTTTTTGATAATATATCTTTTCTTTACAGAACGCAATTGGCATATGTGGTTGCCAGGCTTTGGCACTGATGAATTACGTCCATATAAGAGAGCACCCACAACAGAGGCACACAAGCAGAGACTGGCTCTTATCAGGAAAGCAATAAAAAAGTATTGATTATCAAGATTAATATTGATACCCTTTGTGGTTACTGGTGATGTAATTTAATTCTCCTTATATTTGGGTGCGTTACATGCTATGCAATCATACACAATACTTGAAGGGGATATAATCTCTTTTGGTACTCTGTTAACAAGGTGGCTGTTGGTGTGAATGCTCCATTGTATTTATTATACACATATTGTTTTGGATTGTGTATGGCAGAAATGAATGTACGAATTTATATGATATATTGAAAGATAGATCCTTCCTTTATTTACTGTATTTGAAAGGTTAGTAGTGATGTTATAGAATATATGTTGGAGGATATATCTTTTAGGAGGTAGATTAGATAAGTAAATTTTTGAGCAAAATTGAAATTGTAATGAATTCTGTAGAATTAGTCACCATAAAAAAAATATTAAGAATTTGGTGTTTATTTTGACATTCTATAACACTTTTATATTAGAGTGTGAAATAGTAAAGCTTTGCACTATGTTATTAAGGCTTAGGCCCTGATGGACATAAGTTGTGTATGCTACAGAGCATCTATAACCGAGTATCAAACACAAAAGTGATTTCCATGTTGTGAAAGAACACAAGATAAAAGATAGCCATAAGCAGAGTCATGTGTTAACAGGAGATAGACACCACTGAAAGGTTCAATAACATGGAGAGATATGTTCAAATGTTAAAAATGGTAAGGTACCAGAAGCCAAAAAATACACAAAAATGCTCAGTAACCATATTCAACTATAAAAACATTATGTACATTACTTTATCAGAGCACTGGTGTGGGCTATGCTTCGCAGATCTTGGCCATGTTAGCATTGATGGAAAGTGAAGCACTTTAACACAATGCGGGCATTTATAGCTAATACCATCAACACTTCCGTTCAGGATTTTGACCTTTCTTCCAAGTAAAGTTATCTCAGGTCCTCTTGAAAGAGTTGGAGGCAGATGCAGGTTTCCTCAGCATGTTGAAAACTTGAGAACAGACTAGATTTTTGTTTAGTTGGGATTGCAATAATGCAATGCAGCCCATGTTAATGTAAATTTTGGGTCTATTCTAGTTTACTTAACACAAAATTATAGTAAAATGCATTAATGTGTGTCTCTGTCACTGTGCCACCTCATCTGTAAGTCTGAGCAACAAAGAATATAAGTGTATTAGTCATGCAAACAACCAGGATGTTTGATCTATTGTGATCAGGTTACGTGTATGTTTGACAGATGTCGTAACTAATTCTTCATGGGTCTTTTAATGATTATTGTTTAGCTGGGCTACAACTAAGATGGTAAGGAACAAGTTTCCAGAGCTTACATTGTCCATTATCACATTACAGCAATTAGTTTTCTTCTACCAGAATTACTTTTCAAATCTGTTTTAGACATTGAAAACTCTATGGTTTACTTTTCCCATATCTTCAAATACTGCAGAAAGTTATAATTACTTTTAAATGAGATGTATGGCTACCATAGTTTTAGAATCTAAACAAGAAATTTAATGTATGTATTTAAATTAGTAAATAATAATAAAAGGCTGCTTCTGGAAATTTTGAGGTTCCTTTCACATGCTGTGCTGTATCCAAATCACTTACACAATTCAAAACTTTAGGATCATAAGACTGGTTATGCATATTAATGATTCAATACAGTAATATTTTTTTAATACTGTGTGATGCTGTAATTCACTAATCTTAAACATAATGGTCAAAGATAACTCAAAGAACTTACCTTGAACTTTCAGCTATCATTCCTTTTGACTTTGTTCACATAAAAGCTAGACAGACATATTATTTGATGCCAAGACAATATAGAATGAAGCAAAAGAAATCAGATGTATATTAAAGGACCTATCCAGATATTTGGAAATTATTCAAAAAAGTAGTCATGTAGTTTTACACTGTATTAAGACAAGTTCTTGGGAGATCTCTAGGTGCTAATTTGTAAAGTGGCTGATTCTGAGGTCATTTATTTGGGAAGATAATGTTCCACCATGTTGCCTAAAGAAGAAAACATTACCACCACTCTAATTACTCGTATAAGTTCAGTTTTTGTATTATACTACATCCTCTCACATTCAAAGCAAAATGGTATGCACAGAATCTTCCCAAACATTTATACTTCCAACCTTTCTACACCTTCAAGTGTCAGAAACTTAGTAAATCTATTTGAATATTTAATGAAGAATTTTGAATTATACTAATAAGAAAAGCAGAAGTAGAATAAATGGAAAAGTTACAAAAAAGGAAGAATTGGTGAATAATAAAGTGAAAAATAAAAACATTAATTATTAAAGGACAATCTTGGGTTTGAGAATTACCAAAACTACCCGGTGGACTTTACTGTGACTATGTTCAAAGAAAAGAAGAACAAAGAACATTTCTTCACAGTAGTGCTTCCATACGTGTCTGAGGCCAATGTATTACTACCCTTAAAACATATATTTGCATGTGATTAAAATATTTAATACTAGATATGTTATTTGTAATTCTATTGGGGCTACAAGTGTGCATTGTATAAACATTCTGGTAAGCACTTCTTACTTCTTGATTTATGGTACATTATAAACAATATTGGAGATTTCAGTAATAAATAGAAACTCAAACATTGCACCAGAATATGAAATGTAACTGAGATTTTGTATTAACATCTCTGGAAAGGAGCAATTTAGTAAAATTTAAGAATTTATATTTGTTTATAACTAGCCCTGGCAATAATAAGATCTTCAAATACTATAACAGCAAATTTTTATATTTTATTTATTATACTTAATCACCGTTTCCAGTGTCAGTGAGGTAGTGCCAGGAAAGATGAAGAACAGCCCATTCACTCATGTACACATAAAAAATACATAAACATCCATACATGCACATATACATAGATACACATATCTATACACACATATACATATGTAAACACAGACATATACATACACACACATGTACATATTCATACTTGCTTAACTTCATCCATTCCTGGTGCTACCCTGCCCCACATGGATGCCTTCAATGATGGTTTTGGAACATTATATGGGTGAGTGTGGACGTGATAGTATGACTATCATTCATTTATTTTTGATATTTACTTGTTAAGATGGGAGAGACACTTAGGTGTATATAAAAGACCGCAAATAATACCTCGGTGAGAATGTACTCCAGTTCATCCATTGAAAACCATATTGCCCAACCAGAGGTGACTTTTCACTCACAGTGTAACCACTTGTTGGTGGAGTCTGGTTATACTGTACCACAGACAGAGATATGTGAAGGTTGGTAATACTCTATTGGTGGAAGGATTGTCAGAGTGTAGACTGAAATTAAATGAAAAGAGTTCAGTGATTAAAGGTTACTATTTTGAAAGATGAAGTGAGAAAAAATGTGTCAATACAAAAATAACATTATATTCATAAGACTAAGTCTGTTTTTGTACTTAGATGAAGTATGGTTAGCAAACTGTATAACACTTAAGCCATAAATATTACTTACATTGAGGTTTCAGGTAACTGTAACACCAGTGCTTGTATCTGACTTGTAATAATTCTGTGGTCTACAGGTGTCACTTTCTAATCAATCTACACATACCTTTGCATTGTAGTTTGTTCAATTGTAGGACTTCTTGTAAAATATCAACATAACATTACATCTGCACTGAAAAATGAGAAAAGGGACTATTTAGGCTAAAAGAACGTTCACAAATTTTTATTTCAACAAAAAGACCCACATGCCTCAGCCATTTTATCATAAACTGTACAAAAAAATTAAAAACATACAGGTATGGATCAAAGAATACTTTACAGACCAACAAAATACGTTCATGATGGAAGTAAACCACATCAAAACTGACTACAATAATAATATTGTAATATATTTTCATCCTAACAAGCAGGCTTAGACTGTGTCACAATGCAGTCTCCATTTTCTTGGAATATTCCTATGGATTTTTATAACATATTCATAATAATTAAACCTAACGTGCCTTCAGTACAGAAATTTTTTTTTACTAACTTCATATCACATTATCCCAACAGGTTTTCTGATGCTGACATAATACATTGTGCCTTTTATCAATGTCACCACTGTCTGAATTAGCCATATAATTACCATAAATAATAACAATATTTGGGAACAATAATATATTAAGTAAAGGTTTTTACACACCATGATGAGTTAAAAAGGTTTTATCCTGAAGTCAGTGTTTCATGGACTAATTGTCATATTTATAAATATAAAACATTTTTGGAATTACAACCATGGTGTTTATATGTTGTTAACTTTAGTGACCTCATATCAGAAATCTTCCTAAAATAACAGTAAAGCTTCATTTATACAAGGGGAGTCACCAACACAACCACTTTTAAGTTGAGTTTGCAATACAGGTAAATGATGAAAAACATTTTATGTGGTCATACAAAATTTATGTTTATCAAGTACACAGTAGCAACAACAGTGTAATACATCAAAATAACTGCTGTTGTATATAACCTAACTTTAAAAACAAAGCATAACAACCATACTTCTTCCTGAATATTGTATCTTCTCAGTACAATTAGATACCAAAAAATCAAGTGCCTGTAAGTAATTATAAGAAAATCACTTTATAAAAAAAAAATTAAACTACTGGTTGTGTTGTTCCATTCATGGAGCTGCCATCAAAACACACAAATATAACATTTCTGTATCACCAGTGATTCCAGACTAAATATGGGATTATTTGCATATAACTTCCAGGACTACACTGCAAATTTTGTGTTTGAAGTGAAATATTGCATGGTAATGGTATAAACAGGGAAGTCTCCTAACTTTACCACAATAAATCTTGTATACTTATAAACTTTTACATCTCAGGAGTCTGTAATCTTTATGTGGGGTCAAAAATTTTGTAATGGGCTGAAAAATACATGGAGTCTAAGTCTTACTGACTGGGCCTGTACTTTTAGGCTTAGCCATCCGCTCTGGATGCTACCTTGTTCATGTGGTAAATAGCGAACGTGTATGAAAGAAAAAATTACAAGGTGTTACTGGACTCCCTCCGCTCAAGGTTACACCATGAGTGAAAAGGCACCTTTGATGAGGCCGTATCATTGGGAGTACAGTTTCATTAAAGAAATTCCCACTCCAAAGGAATCTTCATTTCCTTCCTGCTGAAAGTAGTGCAGCTTTAGAAAGGTCCTGGATAACACCAGGATTCAAAGAAATTGATTCTGGGGGAATTATACATAAAAACATAAATAATCACCAAGGATGCTACGGGACTCCACTTGCATGAGATTACACAAAAAGTTAAAAGTCACCTTTGGCAAGGCTGTATCACTGGGAGTACAGTCTTACCAAAAAAAAAACCTCACACTAAGGCAAGGAGTCTAAATTTCCATGCTACTGGAAACAGTGCAGCCTTGGGCTGCAAGTGTCTTTCAAAAGAGGCCCTGGTAAAACCAGGACTCTGTCACAGAAGTTTTTCCTGGGGTAATTATCAATAAAATAAAATATCATCACTAGTTGAGCTAAAAATGAAGTTAATCAATGGTGATACGAGGATGGGAGAAGCAAAAATACTAATCCCTGACTCTGTATGTGGCAGCTTAATAAAATTTACTGATTTTAGAAAACCTTTGGTATTCTTCAGTAATATCTCAAGTAAGTAAAGGACAGGACAACTTAAAACTATGCAAAATTCTCAAACATAAAATAACCATGGTGTATCAGAATATCTATAATTCCTAGTGAATAATATATAAAATTTTACCTTTGTCTACAATTCAGTCCCATCCAAGTTTGTTTTTATCTTATATCTTTCTAAATACTGAGAAGAGCCCATACCATGCTGTTTTCTATCTATGTATGCATATCTCTGATGCCCATGCCCTCTCAGAACTCCTATCAAGGAGATGGCCTTGGCAAGAGTCTCCACTTAGTTTTGTTGAATCTTTACACACACTTCATCTTAATAAATTCTGTATATTTCACTCTAAAGCAGTGTTTTGTGAAAAGGTTAATAAAAGTTAAAATGCCAACAGTCTTTTGCCACTCTCCATTGATTGTGGGTAGCAACTTCTGAGGTTACACAAGGTAAGCAAATGTTAAAACTTTATATAGTAAAGCTCTGAGCATATTTCATTAAGTAACACTGCCGAACCTGCATGAAAACTACAGTAATATTGTGAATATAAGTCTGTTGTCCCAGAACCAGTGTCCTGACTTTATATTAAAATATGAAGGCTTGGTGTGGTTAGCCTATCAAAATTATGTGAATCATCATCATTCATTATGTTTAATATCTCTTTACATCATGAGATTTTTACCCCACATTCAGATCATGGTGGCACAAGCAGAATCTTTCCCCAAATATTTACAGCTCTTTTCTAGTCATTGGTGCACTGTTTAAACCCCATACATAAAAGACATCACCCTCCCTCTCATCATTTATTCCCCATTTTTCTACTGAAACATACTCCTTTCTTTATTTTTCATATCCTATCATACACACTTTTTTCCAGCAGTCAAAGCAGCATAACACATATAGAGAATCTTCTCAACAATTCATTTGATGACCATGCACCTTCAAACATCAGAAACCCCCTGCAGGATTCAAAATATTTGCTAAACTATTCTGCAAACTGGCATGAATATGACAGGTGAAATACGTATCACCTGTCTGAATCAAAAATAAACAAAGGTCACTTCAGCAAATATGCAAAAGGAGGAAACTAGAAATGAGAAAGCATGAAAATGTGGACAAGCATAAAAGAAACAATTAGCATTTTACTATCCACATACAACCTTGCAACTATTTCACCAGAAGAGACAGACATCTTATAATGTCTCATCTCCTATACAGTGCACAAATTCATTTGTACACTAAGCAGTGTCATGCATTACTTATCGCATGCATCTCCTCTTGTTACTTAAGCATAAAATATAAGTTCCCACACTGAGCACTCAAATATGCACAAAACTTAGTCAATTCAATTATGATTCCACTTATGCTTTTACGGTACACAAAGATGAAAGTAAGTGTTGAGGAGCTAGTGATCTTCATGTACCATATATGTTTATAAACAAATAAAGTCTACAGGAAAACAGCATACAATATTCTAAAATGCACCGAGAATACTTCGAAAAATGGATGAGTGGAGTGGTAAGAGAATTGCCATAAATGTTTCTCCTTTCCACTGATAGCTGACTGGGTATACAACATTATCAACCACTACAGAAAGATAAAATCACTTTACAGCTACACATCAAAGGTTGCAGGCAGTATTTGGTATAAAACAGATATTCATTAACCAAAATGCAGGCAAGTTTCATGTAAATACAAATGAGGTAGATGAGTTCTTATAAAGGATGAAGCAAAAATCAACAGATGAGGTTTGCTTAGTGTGATTTGAAAGATTGTGGTAGATATCACGTATCTCAAGATTTTAATGAATCATGCAGTCTTGCTTTATAAAAAAATTTCATACATAACTTTGAGAGGCTTAATTTTGTGCCAATGCCATCACTAATTAAGTTTAATTGTATTCTCAGTGCAAATGAAAGCTCTGAATCATGGGCATTTAAGTACAATGAAGTCAAAGCAAACTTAGTCTCCAACTCAATAAAAACTAAATGTTAACCCATGAGTAGAAAAGGCTAAAAAATAAGAAATGTAAATGGAAAAAAGGTACTTTACAATCTGAAATAAAATGGGCCTAACATGAGAAAATTTGGGTGCTTGCTTGTTTGCCTGCACAGTGATACTTTCATGGTATGTTTTATTGAAATAATCTGGATGAACTAGACTTAACTCTCCCTAAGCAGCTGCCATTTTACTAAGTAAACGTACATGTTTAGGAATTAGATATTAGTTACATTTATTGATTCCACAATCATTCAAACTGAAAAATATTATGAATGATGACTGACTAATGTAATGTGAAAGCAAAACCACCAATTAAAGAAATAAACTGTAAAAAGCTGATGCATAAAAGGTAATGAAAATCAAGGATAACATATTGCTGTTTAAAGGGGAAAAAGTCAAGATATATTCAAAGAAGCCAGGGAAAAAAAAGAAGTGACCGATACAAATGATGGAAATCTGACTGTACTGATTAGTGGCTGGAATTGTATTACACCGTTAGAAATATGAATGTACTGAAAAGTAGGTGTTACTATATCAAAAAAGTGTTTTGCATACAATATGAAAATACAGCACAAGATACACAAGGAGAATATATTCTGAAGTGTTTGGAGTTGATGCTACATTGTTCAGGCTCCTTAAATGTATTCAAGTAATTCTAAGGAAGATATCTGTTACATTTCAACATTGTGATATTATGTGAGCTAAGAAACTGCTCACCCGACAGTCCAGGGAAGCCATGCCAACAGAACTTCAGTATTCTCCGATCAAAGAGGAAAAGGCCCCTGGGTTATGCCAACGAGAAATTGATTTTCAGGTCCCAATGCACAAGTTTCATACCTCTCACCACTTCAGTAATAAGTGGTCAATCAACTTGTAGTTAAGAAATCAATTCAATACAAAGAGTGGAGTGGATGATGCACCAAGTGCATTTCTCATGCTAACTTCTAAGAACAGTTCAGAAAAAAAGTCTCCTTTATTAACAATACTTTTCTGCACTGGACATGTGAGCTGGGGAGGTGTTCACCCATAAATGTAGGAGTAGCAAAAGTGGTAATGAAATTTCTGTTAAAATTCACAAAATATGCTACAAAGAAAGAGATTTCAATAGTAAGCCCAAAACATAGATGAAAATGAATTCAAGTAAAACCAAAACTGAATATACGAGACACAGCTGACAGATGATTATAATTTGTAAAATAATATTTTCATATAATGTGAAATCTAACAAGGCCCATACTTGAAGTGACAATGTGGGCAGCACACCATGCAAGTAGCCTATATGTATGGCTTAAATGCTTAGTATATGAAAATAATATTCATAGCCTTGCTGAAATACTATAAGCTCACCAAACATCATTTTATGCTTAAAGCACTTAAGATTGCTGATATCATACTGTGTAACCTGGTAGACAAGGTGACTAGCCAACACTCCTTTTCTCCAACTGAAGACTAATGGAAATTGTTCAATGAAATGTTAATATAGAGCCATGAAAAATAAATATGAAATTACAAGTTGATAGCTGATGTATGGTTTACTGCGAATAAACCTAAAACCAACAACTTTCTGCCTAATGTACAACCTCTTCTCCATGCACTTCCAGAGGAACAAGAACTAGAGCACTATCATATGTACGCCTCAACTCTATGCAGATCTCACCTACCATGATCTTTTATTTTCTGAATAAAATATCAATGAAGCACAGAGGAGTACAGAAATACGATAGTGTTTACTTCAGATCTAGTCTGATTACTAGAAGCCATGGCAGATGCATAAGGAAGCCTGGGGTCATTCTTTATCCCAGTTTTGGAGCCTATTACATGTTCGATGATTACTTTAAAAAACAATCAAATGATTTGCTGGCATGATGACAAAGAATAAAGCATCTTGCATCCTCGGACTGTGAGGTTAGCATATCTTTTTTTCTAATAAATCATATAAAAATTCCCTCATAGTTAATTACAATGAAATGAAGTGCAGAAACCTTAAAATGGCATATACCATGATGAAGTATGATGGTGTTATGTAAAAGGAGCACAAGGTATAATGAAAGACAAGGTGGTGAAGGCACAAGGAGAAACCAAAACTATGATGGGAAAACATTAAGAGAATGCTACTGATATGAATGGTAAAATCAGTAAATGATGAGAGATGTGTTCAGTAACTGAAGTGATTACAATCAACTTGAATGATCTCTGCTTTGTATATGGGAAAGAGCTTGGTGGCCATGGACATACAAGGAAGACCTCATTTATATATCAGTAGTTGTCTCCTTTGAATTACTAAGCTAAACCCCTTCACTATTGTGATGTTTGATGTCTAAACTGTAATCACTTCCATTAGTTTATTTCTGAGCCTTTTTACCTTAAAAGTGTCATACATTATTATTCATTCCTTCTGTATAGCTGATTTCTTTATCAAATAAGGCATTTTAGAATTACTCCACATAAAACTACATCAATAACCTGTTTTTAGGATTTAAAGCGACACCTTCCAAAGTTCTATTTTCCTCATGCTTCACTTGTTGTACATCTCCAAACAAGCTGTTTGCCTTTTCCTGCAACTGTTATATATATCTATAAATTCATGAATACATTTGTTGCATCTCCAGTGCCTACACACTCAATGATTATCTCTTTTCATAGTTTTTTTTTTTTTACAAATGGTTAAGTGGATCTTTAAGACTGCACAACCAACCAATAGACTATCAATGGATTCAAAGATGAAAATCTATGAAGTACATTATTCTTTTATATGGGGCTTGTATTAGCTATGGTCAACTGTGTAGCACAAAAATTCTATTTAAACCTACTTGCCTATGCCATAATGCTTTTATTACAATGCTTTTAGAAGGCTTGTAACATTCTACCCTTTGTTAGATCCAACACTAGTACAAATCTCTTCTTGCTATGAAGGTCATACCCACTCAGTTTTGAGACAAAGCATGTACGAGTATCAATATATAAATAATAATTTGCATGGTAAACCTGGACACTAATTTAGCAAACAAATAATCAGCGATTATATTTGTAACAATGATGATAGACCGATGAGTGGTTTACAGTAAAGATGGGATGACAAGTCTGAGAAAATGAGTAGACTGGAATGTTCTGTTATGGACATGATAACAGGGTTTGAGATGATTATTTTCACTTTCACTCTAACAGAGTTTTGCACAATTTTCTCATTAATCTGTTACTTCTATCATTTCTTAATCTTTACCCCATCACCTCAATATATGACTGAAAAAATATGCCTGGAAGTTTTTCAGAGGATCTGAGAATTTGGGTTTTTGATTAGTTAAAAAACACCAAAAAGCAGGAACAGTATTTCACCTATTAAGCAAAGAATCATTCTAAACTTTAGTCTACATACAATGTTATAGAATACATAAGCTTTGCTTATAGTAAGTCATGACTGTAACCTATATGTCCAATGAATAAACAGTACATTGACACAAATATTTATCATCTGTATCCTGCTTGTATCTCTCTTGCTCAGATCCCATACACCTATAAGATTTTAAAAGAGGAGACCTCTCAAATGGTAATCTAATTACACCATACTCACATTATTTCATCAAATATTGATATACAAGGGGTGGTACAACATGCCAATACACATTAATAATATGCAGTATATAATTACTTCTTAACGAGAGTTAGGTTTGAAATATACATCAACTGTTAAGTGATTACAGCCATCAACATTCTTCACTGTCACCCTGGCATTATAC
Organism: Panulirus laevicauda; assembly: GCA_032273605.1. NCBI lineage: Eukaryota > Metazoa > Arthropoda > Malacostraca > Decapoda > Palinuridae > Panulirus > Panulirus laevicauda. The sequence goes on along the minus strand of JAUTXX010221343.1, from coordinate 959 downwards.
ACCCTACATCTGAACCATCACCATGGCACCATACACACCACATAAGTTCCATTACACTACCACCACACTTACTACAAATGTATCATCCTGCCATTATGCAAGACATCCATGCTCTATCACCTAGCCATCACACTGTAAAACTTTAGCATCATCCTGCTATCACACAAAATGCACTTGCTCCATCCCTAACCATCTCACTCACAACAGCTGTATCATCATAAGGCCATCACACAAGAAGGACAGGTACCATCACACACATGACAATTCTATCATCATCCTGCCATTACACAAAATGCACGTGTTTCATCACCCAGCCATCAAACTCGCAACAACTTTATCATCACCAGGCCACCACACACATTAGAACTATATCATCACCCTGCCATCACATAAAATGCACATGTATAATTACCCTGGCACCAGATACACTACAATCGTATCATTTGTTCTATCAGCACAGACAATGTAATTGTACCATCATCCAAGCATTATCATCTTGACATCATACGCAAATTATATCTGTACAATTACAAACACTGTACTTGTACACAGTGGCATAAAACATTAATCCTGAAACCACACAAACTATACCTTAACCTTCATCTAACCAAAACATGTACTACATTGCACCATCAACCCAAAATAAGACATCCGACAGTAGTACACATTGTTGGCATAAGATTTTCTACACTGTCACCTAATCATCACACATATACTATAACTACACTTTCACCCTAGCATCACACATTGTACCGTAACCCTTACATCACAAATACTTTATAGGCAACGTCACCTAGGGATCACAGACACAATGCACTTAAACATTAAGATATTGGATCATATTTATTGTGCTTCCACATTTCAATATATGAGTTTAGGTTATAAAACATTTTCACAAGAGCACTATATAATAGCTGCAATACAACAAGCTGCATCAGAAACATGCAGTCCACTGTTAG
>JAUTXX010221232.1:0-14778 GCA_032273605.1 Panulirus laevicauda | reverse complement strand
CCTTGCCACTCACCAGTTGGTAAGGGGGATTCAAAATCCACTCTGTAAAAATCGCTTTTTTTTTTTTCAAACTTGTTCGCCACCTCCTAGGCAGCAAGGTAGTACTAGGAACAGGCAAAGAATTGCCTCATTTGCTCACATCTACTCTGGAGTTGTCGTGTATAATGCAGTGAAGCCAGGGGCCCATTATCCACAGCCCAGCCCCACAGACCTCTCTGTGGTTTTTTCCTGATCATGTCATATGCCCTAGTTTAGCCAAATTACAACACATGGCCTCCTGTATACCACATCACTCCTGCATGTTCAGGTCCCAGTCACTCAAAGCATCTTTTACTTCATTCTTCAAGCTCATTTCTGGTTTCGCTCTTCTCCATTTTCCCTCCACTTCCAACATGTGCATCCTCTTAGTCAGCCTAGCCTTTCCTAATTCATTTTCTTCATATGTCCTCTTCAGCTTTCTCATATATCCTATTCGTACTACCACACCTCTCTCTAAACTTCTTCAGCTTCCTCATATATACTCTTCTTACTACCACATCTCTCTCTAAGCCTATCATTTCTTACTCCATCAACCTTTCTCAAACATTTCACTTCCAACACATCCATCTTCTTTCATAGATTTTGAACTAAGACCCACACCTCACATCCATTCATCATCATCATACATAATTGCCCTCACAAACGCAGTGCCTTCTCTTTCCACACACTCCATAATGCATCTAAAACCTTAGATGCCTCACACAACTGAACTTCCATGGTTCCATTCACTGTCATGTCCACTCCCAGGTGACTAAAACACTCCAGTCCCTCCAAGTTTTCTCTGTTAAACATCACATTCCAACCAATTTGTCTCTTTCCACTGCTAAAATCAATAAATAACAACTCTCACCTTTCTCCTTTAGCTTACTGCAATTTATCACTCAAATCTGCCACCAGCACTGTCATCAGCAAACAATAAATGATGTCTCCCAAGCCCCCTACACCCCTAATAGACTGCAGAGCTACATCCTCTCCAAGACCCTCTCATTCAACATGAAACAAGTCACTCTCCTCTATTACTACCCACACACACACCACACTCTAAATAAAAGCTCATTGCTTCAAGTAGCTTTCCTCCCAAACCATATTTTTGTAACACCTTCCACAAGGCATTTCTATCAACCCTATAATATTCTTTCTCAAGATCCATTTTCTTTCTTTAAGGCTCCAGTCACAAACAAAAGTCCACATTACAGCCAGGCCTTAATTGAAATACAGAGAGAATTATGAAAGGAAAACAGGAAAGACAAGGGAAAGTAACTATGAATTTTGGAGGAAGTGAAAAACCTGTCTTTTAAAATGTGCCAAGTCATAGTTATTGGGAAATACATGAGAAGTGTTCCAAAGTTCTGAAGTGTAGGGAAAGAAGCAGTTATCAAATGAGTACACCCTTCAGTAGCCAATGGCCACAAAGTAATCACATGATGCAGCAGCTTGCTGAGTATAATGTGGTCTAGCTAGTGGTGGGTCATACAAGCAGCCAGCTTTCAGAAGCAAAAACCAAAGTAATGCATAATGCATAAGGTTAAAGAGATTGAGGAGAGGCCATTATGAAGAGAAGAAAGAATAGGTGGTATGCAAAAACCCTTATGGATACCTCTGTTAACAGGATAAGAGAGGGAAGTCACTCCATTAACAATTATTACTTTATAACAAAACATTTTTCATACCTACCTATGAAGATAATAGGAGACTGTGTAGCAGCAACAGCTGATAATGCTCCACCACCCTTGGCATGACCATCGAGCTTTGTGATGATAACTGAGCCAACATCCACTTTCTCCTTGAAAGCACGAGCCTGAGACTCACAAGCCTGACCAATGCTTGCATCCATAACGAATATGATGTTGTCTGGTTTCTGTTGACAATTCATGAGTACTATGAAAATTATTACACAACAATGCATACAGAACAGACTAAAACTCAGATCACCTTCATTTAATGAAATTTATAATTCATTTATAAGCTTAAGACAAAACTCCATTCTATCAGCTTGAATGCTCCCTTTGCTAAAATTGCTATACTTTCATTACAGACACCAATAAATATGGCAAGTATATAGCACAACTGAGGAAGAGATTCCTTCAATATCTTGGTGCACATGACACTTACACAAACATTGGAGATCTGCAACATTTCTTCAAACAATGCATCTTCTTGTTTGTGTCGGCCAGAGGTGTCTATGATGATAATTTCAAAGCCCTCTTTCTTGAACTGCTCCACTCCATCCAAGGCAATTACCACAGGATCAACTTCAGTGTAGCTATAAAAGTACAGGTAATTAATATTCTGTTTCCAGAATAAAGAAAAATATTGTTCCATGATTTTTCTGTATTCTACCACGAGATGCTTGTACTACAAGCAGTTTTAACCAATTTTGATTAAGCCACCACACACCACTACAATGAGATGAAAACTAATCTGGGTTCATTAGGACACAGAAATTTTCTAGTTTATATATAAAGCTGGTAAAATCAGAACAGTAAATTAAAATAAAAGTCCTAAAATTATCAAAAATTTCATTCCTTCTGACTTGTCAGTCACAACAAACAATTCACATTACTTTTATACACATCTAACTTTTTCATCATTCAATGTGGAATGTAGAGTAACATGATGTCAAAGGTTGAACAGGGTTTTGTTTGTTTTAAGATCATTGGACCTCTGCTTGGTCAGACACAGGTCTTTGCCTGTTGGTGGCCTGTTCCAACTGAATAGGGAATATGAAGAAGTCAAAGTAACCATGTAGTAGTCTATAGGGCTTGGCTCTGGATAGTAAGTGTTGCTTTTGGTACATCATATATAAAAGTTAGAGAGTGAATGTGTGCATAAAAGGCCCCTGTTCATTTTTGTTCCTGAAAAATAGGAGGAAATAAGTATCAAAAACAATTATGTATGTCTAAGGTATCTAACATTTTTCTTTAAGTACAATGATCAGTGAAATAGTTCACACATCTTAAAAGACACCAAAGTATTATAAATCCATGTATGTCATTATATGAACAGAAAGGTAATCTTAAAAGACACCAAAGTATTATAAATCCATGTATGTCATTATATGAACAGAAAGGTAATAAGATACTTTGGGGACAATGATTTATGTTTTTCTCACTCACAGGCTTTCCAACTAAAATGATGTTGGATAATTGGTTCATTATTGTAAAAGACTGTTTATTACCATCAGTTATGAATAGAGTACTCATTATATAGCATTCATAATACAGAATTTTCCTCATAAATTCTGAAACATTTTTGCCATTTTGCAAAATGTGACTTCTTTGTCAAGCAGCATGTGACTGTTCATCACTAGCTTTTCTAAAATAACATTATGGCAAGATCCTTTTTAACATACTGATTGGAGAAATAGCGCTACATCAGAATTTTCCCCAGAGGCACAATAAATTCACAAATTATTATTTTTTCTTTTCATACTATTTGCCATTTCTCGCATTTTCGAGGTAGCATTAAGAACAGAGGTCTGAGCCTTTGAGGGAATACCCTCGCTTAGCTCCCTTCTCTGTTCATTTTTTTTGGAAAATTACAAATGAGAGGGGAGGATTTCCAGCCCCACCCTGCTCCCTCCCCTTTTAGTCGCCTTCTATGACACGCAGGGAATACATGGGAAGTATTCTTTCTCCCCTATCCCCAGGGATAAAATGATAATATCCTAATGATTTTACTTAAAGGATCTTATTTACTTATAATTACTCCATGACCAATTTCTATGAAAGAGTACTAATGTTACCCAGAATCTTTCAAGACTCCTGCAGCCCAAAGCTATGTAACCTTGAGCAGGAAGTCTGGTAACACCTGAAGAAACTCTTTTCAACATACAGAGCGTTTACTTATAGTCATTATGTATGCATCACTCTTGTAAATGAAGAAAAATGAAATTAAACTAAAGCATCTGCTACAACAGAAAAAAATCTATGCTGCACATTTTCGATCGAGCTAAAAGTTTTGTCTCATTTCTTTCCTTCCATGTGTTTATCAATCTGATACTTTATTTTGTTATTACTGAAAAGGAGGCTTTGTTTGCATTATATGTATAGCAAACAGTCATTGAGGACTAGGCACACAAGGATCCCATGGATCCTGGCTCTGGTGTTTTGTCAGCTCAAGCATCCTCCTTTTACCCCATGGTCCATGAACCCCCACCACAACCACTATCTAATGCCTGACATTCATTTGGTCTTTTTTATTTTTTCATATGACTGCACCTTACAGGAAACATCTTCACTTGGCTCCTTTCTCTGTTCCTTCTTTTGGAAAGTAATACTGTGACTAGGGAGCAAGGATCTTAATCAAATTAAAATAAGTGACTTGCTGCAGTGGAAAAATGGTGAAAATATTGCAAATTTTAACTTAGTTAAAAAATGCTATATATCTTTTCTTATATCTATTACTTTGATAATACATTTCTTATTACTGAAAACAAGGCTTTGTGATTCAACATTTCTCACCTTAGATGAAAGAACAGATGACTTAGAATTAAAAGAATAATCCTCCTTTGGCTCCTTCCTCTGTTAAAAGAATAATTCTCACTTGCATCCTTCCTCTGTTCCATCTTTTGGAATGTAATAATACAGGAAAAGTATACTACTAATCTACGTTAGTAGTAACATGTTTATTAATTCATTTCATAAATAGTAGTAACAGTAGTAACATGATAAATAACTTTAAAATGGATAACATTTTTCTACAATGTAGCAATAAATCAAAACTTTATTGCTCCTAGATCATTAACTACGAATGCCATATATGTATCATTTTCATATTAAGGTTAACCACATTTGAATCTTACCATCACACATAAGATTTTATGAACTCCATATGAAGTAAGGGGAGTGACTTTCCAAGAAATACAACTGTAAATTTCCATGTCACTGTATTTCACTGGCTTGAAATATTCACTGAAGATGTTACTTCATTTTCAATGAGCCTTTGCCATACACTCATTTTCATGGTCACAAATATGTGAAATTACAGAAAATACATCTTAATTTCAGTTGTTCTGGCTCTTACTGTAGACCTCGGATGTATTCCAGCAAAAAAAAGATGAAAACAAGGACAACCGATCGAAATACCTTGAAAGAAAGAAAATATTGGGTCTGAAAGGAGGGAGGGGGTTAAGGAAGGGGATAATAAAGGGACCTAAAATGAAAAACAGCAACGGCACCAGAGATTTCTCCCAGGCCTTAGTCATGGGATAGCTAGGGCAGTGTGCCCCAACTGTCATGGCACCTACCACACATGAATGAAACACATCCTGCTTTTTTTGAAACTGGTGTCAACTTTATAAATAAAGTGTGCATGAGCAAAACATGCATAATGGGCTTGTGCATGGTGAGGAAAAGATGTATCACTTTTCAGGTATACAATGTACCTTTTACACAGGGTAGAAGAAAGTTTTAGTCAGTTTGTTCTAATCATCTAAAGATTTTTTGATTTCATAGCAGTTGACAAGTCATAGGTATGTATATCCCTGAACCATAGATATGTCAAGGTACTGGTAAAATAGTTAGTATAAAGAAAGAAAAATACAACAGGAATTAATCTGAGCACTATTCGAGTTTGTAAACAACTTCTGAAGATGAAAAGTTAAAGAACTATAGAAAGAGGGAAAGACAAAAGAATGAAAAGCAATCCACAGCTTTGCTGCAAGAAAAAGGATAAAGCTTTCACAATAGCCAACACTCATGTGGTTGGTTTCCACATAAAAACATGAGAACGATGGTGAAAATATTATCCAAAAGATAAAGAAAGGGAAGCAATATCACAGCAGATGTAGGAGGACAACTGAAGAGGTGACAGCAAAAGAGAAGATAGTAGATATATGTAATATGATTACCATTAGCGAACAGCAATACGCAGATTAGGTTATGTGTAAGCTGGATCACGCACATGACTAATAAAGGTTCATATGAAAAGAACAACTTTTTTGCTGGCTATATACAAAAATATCTAAAAATTAGGGGCAAATTTAAAAAAAATGTCTTATAACCATGAAATGATGGAGGAAACATCAATGACATACCTCAATTTCTAAGGATTCACAAGCGCATTCTGTTATTCACTAACACTGTAGCTTCAATATCTTTAATCTTGAAGTAATTATGATGCTACTAATACTCTCTCCATACCATTTAGTATGCATTTCAAATCAAGAAATTTGCATATCTTTTTATAGTTACTGAAATGGGTGGAAAGTACCTTCTCTTACAATACAAACAAAATATCCAAACAAGTACTTCTAATGTCCATGATCAAAGATGATATATTCATTAGGATCTAACTAAAGGTCTCAACGAAGGTGATATCAATACAATACTTGGAATTTCTTTTAATCTCCAAAACAAGAGAAAAAACTAGAATAAATGCAACTCTATTGCATCAGTGCATTAGCATGCTCTTGAACAAAAGTCTGGGGACTGCTGCAGAAGGTAACTGGCGTATGAGGAAAATCATCATTCAGTGTTCACTAATCTCACTCTAAAGAAATGATGATTAAACAGTGGTAAGTGGCTACAACCAGTTTCGCTTCACCATCTTTCGGTTTACTGTAACACAACTCAACACAACTGAACACTCAGGACAGGTTTTATAGATATTCCTGTGAATACAGAGCATATATAAAAGTCCAAAAGGGTATCATTCCAAATAAATACTTGTTCCTGTAAATTATGAAAAAATAATACAGTAAATGCAGATGAAACATTTCACTTGTGTTGCTGAAGATGTATGAAGAGGTTGGCTGGCTAACACAGGAACTGGTGGGTCATCTGATGTTTAATACTGCACTTTTCAGATGTTAATAGAGTTCAAGATGCACTGCATCTATTCAGCATGACAGGTGGTAGTTGAGAAAGAAAACTGCAATACAATCTTATTATGTAAATTCAATGCTGAAGGAATGGAGTGACTAACCTGCACTGCATTTTTCATAGATGTTATGATATTAGGTTTCTTCCCTACACGTGATGCATCAGACTTGGAGCGTGGTCGTCGACCAATGTAATCAAAAAATCCAGGAGAGGCTTCTTTCTTTTTTTCCTTCTCTTTAACAGCTGCATTTAGCACATCATCACCAGACTTCCGCCTCTGCCTTGCTGCCACTGAAAGATGAATTAAAATGATTCATCAAAACTAAAAGTAAACAATCAAACATGGAATCCTACATATCCAGTGAACACTTGATAAATAATCAAATACAACTTTATTTATATAATCATCTAATTTTTCAGATCTTAAAATTTTTCTTAATCACCTGTTTGTAATTACTCATTTGTACAGTGTGGGAAGGGTGTTCTCTGCTTGTGGAGCCTCGTTTCTTAATCTTTCTGTGTCAAACAACTTTTCACATTGTTGTATGCTTTTAGCTTTCATAGTTTGACTATTGTGTGTGTATGTTTACTATTTGTGTGTTAAAAGGAGAGTTTTACACTCATGCTGTCCTGTCTCTTAACTTCGAATATATGCATCATACCTTCATTCCTATGTATGCATGCACACAAACACACCCTAGCCTATGCCAGGTGTGGGTGTGAATGTGTGTGTGTTTACTATTTGTGCATTTTAATGAGTGTTTTTTAGCCTTGTTCTTCCATATCTTAATCTTGTATCTTAATCTTAAACTAATACAGGTATGCTCATATACATTCTAGCCTAAGCCAGTAAACATCTATCGACCAGCCTCAAAGGGATGATGAATACCTGGGTTGGGTGAAGGCCAACTGCCATGCCACGGATTCAAACCCAAGGAGAACCAACCCCCAATGGCCGATGCTGACACATAGTCAGCAAAGCTAACCACTACACCACAGAGTCCCATATACACCATTGGGGCCAATGTGTAATTACCTATTTGTTCTGTGCAGGGAAGGAGTTAAATGCTTGGCTTCATCTCTTGAATATTCTCTACTATCAAACTTCTTAAATTTATGTATGCTGTCTGCATTAAGTATGTCCTCAGTTATATTATTCCATTCATGAACCACTCATACTATAAAAGGACTTCTTTACATCTTTTTAATGAGATTCTTGCTTAATCTTTTGTATTGTCTTCTGGTTATTCTACAACTCTCGAAAAACTGTTCACTTCATCAATTTGTTTCAAAATCTTAAAGGTATGATCAGGCCATCCCTCACTCTTCTGTCTTCCAAGGTTAGCAAATTCAAAGTCTCTAGCCTTTCCCTGTAACTCAGGCTCTCCTAATTTTGGTACCATCTTTGTTGCCCTCCTTGTCTATTAGCACTTTGTGCTTCTTTAAGTGTGAAGACAAGACTTGAGAAGCATGTTCTAGTTTTTGCTCAATGTAAGATATGAACATGCTACATTATTGGCTGTGAAGGTACTAAGGTTAGCAGAATTTTTCCTGTACCTTCCTGAAGGTGTAATGAAGGTACTAAGGTTAACAGAATTTTTCCTGTACCTTCCTGGGGGTGGAAAAGACCTCTATAGGTTACAAATGATACGATATATTAGATGAATATCAAGACAAAAGTGGGAAAGTCAAATCATCGTGTAACAATGCAAGACCTCTTCTACAGAACTGTCAGATGAAAACATGAGCAGTCTAAGAATTAATCTAGACAGTCTTAGTTGTCCCTATCTGGCCCATAACACTAAATTTTTGGGCTTCTTTTTGTGTAGTGACCTGACTTGAAATGTATAATCTCTCACTGTATCCTAAGACATTACTTCACTTTTCTTTGAATGCAATTGCTTCTCCCACCTTGGTGATGTAGCTGCAGGAACTAACAAAAAATGGCTTCATTTGCACACATCCACTCTCTAGCTGTCTTGTATAATACACTGACACCAGATCAGACCATCTACAGCCAAACCCCACAGACTTTTCCTTAGTTTCCCCTGACCACTTAAAAAATCCTCGTTCAGACCACTGACAGCATACAACAATGAACCAATTATTTCTATCCCATGTATGTGTCATCCTCCCCATGATCCTTCCTTCCTCCCCTTAGCCATTCTTTCCTCACTCATTCTATCGATATCAATATGTCCAAATGATCTTAGCACACCCAGGTCAGATTTCTCAGTCACAGTACACTTAATATCACCTGTTCTCACTTACTTTTTTTATTCCTTATGCAATTAATCTTCCTCACACCAAATATTGTCCTTAAGCACATAATTTCCAACATGTCTATTCTTTTCTATTCAAGGCCCAAGACTCACAGTCTATGCAACACTTTTAGGACCATTGTACCTTCAAACATACTGATCGTTGCCCTAATAGACAGTGACACCTTTTTTTCAATCACTCACTCCTCAGAGCATTGAGGACATTGGACCCCTCTCCCACCATAAGACTCATTTCAGTCCCAGTATTTTCATCTACAGCAAAGTCCACTCCTAGGTAACAAAGAGTAATCAAGTCTTCTCTATTTAACTTACATTTATAAACCTATATGGTTACTTACACATCTATATACTTACTTACTTACTTCCTGTCCCTGGAGTCCCTTCTTTCTTATGAGGCACCTGCAGTGCTTAGGAAGCAGGCAATGTTCTCTGGTTGGGACTACAGGTCATAAAAAGTAGTGATGTTGCATGTGAATCTATGTGCAGATAGTGCAGGGCAACTAAGTTGTAACTGCTCTGGGTCTTAGTTGTGAAAGTTGCACTGTGGGCATGAAGGGTCTTGGGATATATTGAAACTGTGCTCTCAGTGATGTCTGGAGCTTAGAAAGGAAATTGTGACTTTTGTTTGCCTGATGAATGTTGTTTCTAGTGAGTGTATGTCTGATGGGGTGGAGTTTAAGACTGAGTTAGGAGGGTGGTTGTTTAGTACTTGACAACTAATTTCAGATATGGCCTCTAGATAAAAATGAATGGAAGAGGGTGAATGTGTTGGAAATGAAATGTCTAAGGGCAATAAGATGTATAAGGAGGTGTGATCAAGTAAGAAATGATAAGGTAAGACAGAGGTGTGGTCATATGAAGTTTGTTAGATAATGCTGAGGAGGATGTGCTGAAATGGTTTGGAAATATGGGAAGAATGAGTGAGGAGAGGATGCTGAAGTACAAAGCAGGTATAAGCTTTTATAAATGAGGTTTGGTGGATGGTTATAAAGTACTTCAGGTTAAAAAGGCTTCATGCTGTGCAAAGAACTGAGTGCCAAGTATACTGGGCTGAGATTGCTCTGATGTGCAAGTGCTGAATCTTTGTGGTTACTTGGCAGTCATTTTATGCCAAGTGCAATGTTTTATGTGTTTTGTGTACTTTTTTTAATTTGCTTTTGACATAACACATTACCAGGCAGGTGAGGCATAGTTCATAGGGGTAGAGATGAAGTATTTCTAGTCTAAATCTGGCACCATTAAGTATTCTGCGGTAATTAGTTTGATTTTGACCCTAGTGTTGATGGTTGTGTTGTGAAGAATGAGTGTCGTCATTGTGTGTGTGTGTGTGCGTGTGTGTGTGTGTGTGTCTGTGTGTGTGCAGATATATGTATACATATAGGTAAAGATATTACAAAATGCCTAATATGAATACAAGTGAACAGCTAAACATCAGGGATACATGAACTGACAACTTATCCAATCAACGTAATAACACGATCATTTTCCAGCTATTCACTGACTATACCAATATGTTTTAAAAAGAAATGCAAATGCACTACAAACTTTTGACAACTAATGCCATATAATATTTTCAGGTAACTATAACAATAATGGAGTCTGAATCAATCAATTTTCTTCATTGCAATGCACATGTTAATTCAAAGTGTTACAGTTTCATGCTGATAATATTTTGTTGTTATAGAAATGTGGCAATTATTCATGCAGTCACGAAACAGAAAAGATTATAGGAAAAAACTTCTCTGTTACATCTTCAATGTAAGTGAACCAACAATCCGCTAAACAAAAGGCACTAGTTTTAGAAGCTGTGTACACGCATTTTAAAACAACTATTGGACCAGCAATTTCTTTTAACCATGTAAAAGTAAACTGAGAGAAGAATAAGGAATAAATATCATTAATCATATCCGCACTTTGGAAATCATAAGGTAATGTATTTAACAGTGACTTTCATTAATTTCCTAAAAATACGAAATTATTATTCCCATCACAAATTAACCTTCTTACTCATATCTAAAAATATATACAAACAGAACTGACATGACAAGAGATATAAATGGCATATAGTGTCTACATGCTAATGACAGTAACTCCTCACAAGACAAACATTAACAACTGGCGAACATGCTTTATATCATTACCTACATCACTTGAAGCCTATTAACCACATGATACCTTACCTTAGGCATCACTGTTAACACAAGACAGTGCTCACGTCACTGGAGTTTCTGCACTGTCAATGTTCTGCATCAAAACTCTCAAAGGGACTACTTTTGCTTTGGATATTAACCATATGAACAACACAATCCATGCCAAACAGAATTCCCATAACTTTGAATAACCTTATCAAAGAAGCAACTGGTATGGTCATGAATATCTTCATACCTTAAAGGATCAGAAAACAAGACATATATTGCAGGTACCTTAAGAATATAAAATGGTATGACAGAACTGTCTCATATGACCCTCTGAACCCGCTACTCAGGTGCTTTCACAAATTTGAAAAATTAAATATTAATGAAACCTGAAAATACAAATATCAGTGACTGTATCATCTTTCAACCTCATTTCTAGCATGAAGTTAGACTATAGTTTCACAAAGTAAGAACATACAGTACATTGGAGACCAGAAGACATGGAATTATCTTACCAGCATAGGTGGATATGCTAACAAAGTTTAACTTTAAAGGATTCAAAGTATAGTTTACATAAGAGAAAAAAGGCAATTAAATCATGATATGTTTATGAATCTATATAATAACTTGTGAGTTGAAGTGTCATATTTCAATGAGACGAATGTAAGTAGCAATGGCACTGATGTATTTCAAGAACATTGTACCCATCTTCCTCATACTATTACGTATGTCTGCTGAACATATCACATCCCATTCACTCTCTGATGAATTAGTAAATACATTCAGAAATAATTGGTACTTGCAGTTACCCATGCCATACGATCAGCTGGTACCCTCAGTGGAAGCCATATATCACAAATTTCAACATTCACGACCTGCTTGCAATAATTAGTGTTTGCAACGTTAGTATGCCAAGACCTGAGATGAAGATAAGTTATGAAGGATGCAGCTTATTCTTATTAGTGTGTGCTGACAGGTTTATTAAGTGAGATCAACAACCAAAGTTCAGTAAACCAGGTTCAGTTAATTAAGCAAATCATCTAAATGCAACAATGGGCTAATTACATATGGCTCTGGCATCTGATTTTGAACGTGGCCTAAAGGAGTCAAAGAACCCCTGTGGGCCCCCCTCCTTACGACGGACACTTGCAATGTTGCTCATGTTGATAGATGCAGCTGCCAGAATATCATCTCCTGATTTACGACGTTGACGGAAGGAAGCTGAAATAATGAGGACCCCAAAAAATTAAAAAAAAGGGAAAGCACACAACAAAAATAAAACTGCAGTACTTTATAAACATGTATGTATACAAAAACAAAGCAAAAGCACTGAAATATTAATAAAATAACAGAACTTATGGACACAGAGTACATATAAATGTGTGTGTATGTGTGTGTGTGTGTAAAAAACATTGTAAGGACATTGAAGTATAGACAAAATCATTGCAATATTTTGGTAGCTCTTAAGAAAATAGTTAGCATATTAAACAGCAATATTTTGGTAGCTCTTAAGAGAACAGTTAGCATATTAAACAGCAAAGTTCCAATCTAATATGTACTTTTCAAATTAAAAGCATTAACCAATTTTACAACCTAAGATACAAATGAATGCTATTTCTAATTAGGACACAACAATGAAAAAATTACCATCCATATTCTAGGAATTAGTGATGCTATGCATATCAATTACAACAATGTAGTTTCCATAAAGATGACAGTCACAAACTATAAATCATTTATTATAACACTAACGGGAATTTCAATGCATATTACACACTGTGCATAAATCAAATAAGCAGGCTTTCTTAACTTTATACCAATTCAATAGTCCTGTAGTAGTAAACGTAAAACTATCATAAAAAATAACCAATAATTTCCCTCTTTTGACATACTTCCAAAACAGGGTTCCTCTTCTCATAGGTATACTTACAATTGAAGCTTACTAATGGGTATAATACACTGCATCTTTATTGAATTTTCAGTAACAGGACCTCAAACCATATGCTCTTCCCCCTTTTCTTGATATCTTTTGGTGACCTACTTCTATCACTGAATTTAGCAATCTTAAACCCCCCCTTTTTTTTCAGAGCATTAATTAATTGAAACCCTTTTCTAGCTGACAAAACTTTTGTGTTATTGTAGGAGGCCCTTTCCAATGAAACCCCCAAAACAAACAACCAAACAAAAAGAAAATTATCTAAGGAGCCAATTTAAGCAGACTGCCTGCAGGTGGTTATACTGCGAGCAAGAACTCGCCTTCAGCAAGGTTGCATGATCATCAAAGCCCAGAAAGGGGTAGAGTTTTGTTGAGAACCTTCTTACCGCAAAAGAGTCCAGTAATTCTATGCTCCTGTGTGGAATGTAGCACTAAAGATGAAGGAGCCAATAAAAGGTGTCCTACAGTTATCAAAAATCAAAAAATAAATAATATAAGAGGCCTTGAGTACATTCATCTCTCAGTGGTCACATAAAAATGCTTCAATTTACTTTCTTATTAAAATGAAGTTTAACATAAAGTCATGACATCCTCCCTGCAGCCAGTTCAGCTAAAAAACAAGAAAGGAAGACTTAAAAAGTGTCATCATACTACAGCTACTCTGAACAAACATAAAAAGATAGATATGTTTTTCCATTATCTGGTATCATAATGCCTCAATCTTTAGTATGATTTAACTTTTTTGATATGTGAAAAATACACATAATTCATATAAGAAATAATAACCACTTTATCAAGTTCACCAATGCTACTTCATCTAAAACCTGTAATTGAACAAGAGAAATATCATTGAATCTTCTCTTATCAAATACACAAACAACTGGGACATGAATATTTGTGAAGGTCTGTATAAACTGGATAGATATGTAGAAGGCAAAAGTTGTAAGCAGCTGTATGTCTTGAACAGGTAACAGGCACTTGCTTATCATACTTAGTCGCTGTCTCCCACGTTAGCAAGGTAGCGCAAGGAAACAGATGAAGGAATCGCCCAACCCACCCACATACACATGTATATACATGAACACCCACATACGCACATATACATACCTATACATTTCAATGTATACATACATATACATACACACATAAACATACATACACATGTACAGATTCATACTTGCTGCCTTCATCCATTCCTGCTGTCACCTCACCACACATGAAAAACAGCACCGGAGATGTGTGGTAATAAAAAGGGGGTGGTTGAGAGAGCAGAGAAGGGTGTATTAATATGGTTTGGTCACATGGAGAGAATGAGCAAGGAAAGATTGACAAAGAGGATATATGTGTCAGAAGAGGAGGGAATGAGAAGTGGGAGACCAAATTGGAAGTGGAAAGATGGAGTGAAAAAGATTTTGAGCAATTGGGGTCTGATCATAAAGGAGGGTGAAAGGTGTGCAAGGAATAGAGTGAACTGGAATGATGCAGTATACCTGGGTCGACGTGCTGTCCATGGATTGAACCAAGGCATGTGAAGCATCTGGGGTAAACCATGAAAGTTTTGT
>JAUTXX010221122.1:0-11867 GCA_032273605.1 Panulirus laevicauda | reverse complement strand
GACATACCTACCCAAAACAGATCAAACAAACGTGACCAAAAGCCATGCAGGAACAAAACAGATGACCCAGTCTTCTTATGCAGGGAGAAATAAGAACTTTCCGTGAAATGACTAGAGGAAAGAACACTTGAAAGAAGATTTGATAATATATAGTAGACGACCTTTTCTATCATATGACTCCAGGGCTGGCAAAATTGTGTACTTTAAGTAGCAGTAGAAACAGTATTGGTATCCAGGGAAGACTTAGAGTGAATTATACGCTATGGTCCTGTCTCTTAACAAGATCTCGTCGTAGGCATACGTAGGTAAGTACGTCATCTAAAGCTACTTAGATGGGGTATTTAGGCTTTAGTGACGTTCTCAGACAGAAGACGTGACAAAACACTTATTCTACACGTCCTCCGTTTAAGATGGGTTGGCTGGGAAGATCTCTCGCCCTACTCCCGTGGCCTGACGGTGTGGGGAGATGATATGCAAGTGAGGTTGACCAACCGGTCAAGTGTCTGTGATGCTGAATCATCATGATTCAGTGTCTACTCCCTCCTCACCCTCCCTCTGCTTCAGTCCCTCTCCTCCCTCCTCACCCTCCCTCTGCTTCAGTCCCTCTACTCCCTCCTCACCCTCCCTCTGCTTCAGTCCTCACGGACCCCTTGAGCCTGCCGAACGGACCCCCTCAAAAACAGGATTGAATCTGGTTGTTCATGAGATCCACGAAGTAACCTGCCGCGAAACCAGACCAAATCGTGCATTAGTACAAAAACCGATGATGGATTAATCCGATATGGATACACGTGCCACGTGTCCAAGATTGGAATGTCTCGTAATCACTGATACTCTGAAGGATTTTGATAAGAGATGTCTGGCCAATTCTACTGTTTGAATAAGCCCTGAACCATGTCTTCAAAAAGACAAATTAAAGTTATAGCCAACGACTTATTGGTTTTCTAAAGCCTTGAGGAACCCTTAGGAGGACCACTTTGAGCAAAGAGATGAGGAAAGTGTGTCTTGCTTACCTTTTAAGTTCACGTGGGAGCCACCAGGTCTGTGGGAAACCGTCCAACCGGATGGCTATGATGTCAGTGCCTTTGGCATTTCCTTCGCTCGCGGTGGGTGATTATGTATGTCACAGGTACATGGCCTTATCATGACAAATGATCAATGTTGTATGTCTTTATCTTCCAGGAATCTTGTTGAATTTTCTTATCTTCGAGGAATTGGCCTCTCGCAGCTCGGTTGGATGTAACATCCTACTTGCTTTAAAGAACTTGGCTCTCGCTTTGTTTCTCTCCTGATCGAACTTCTTGCCTTTATGATACCACTAATGCAAATTCATCCTTTTCATGAGTACAGGAAAAGATTATTTTATTGCTTTTTATCTTGTTAGCGTCATCATAACTGAATTTATAAGCATAACTGGAAATCAAGAAGTGTATTAAGTCTGCGATTTTATCTAAGGAGACTTTGATGTATGTGCACATTTTTCAGATGTTACATAAGTTTACGATTAGTTATAGAAAATCCAATAGTCACCAAAACAAGGTTAATCCCATTCTTCAACACATCTTCACAGTTAATGAAACGTTTAAATTGTTGAGATTTATAAGTGAATTGACCATACTTCCTTAGCATCATGATTTGACAATCACCTTAGGTGTTCCTCAGTTCCAGACTTATATCTGGTGTTTCACAGGAACTCACTAGACCATAGCAAACTGTTTGCGACGATAACATACCAAATACACAGTTTGGTGAAGATCATCCCACATCAACTCACAATCGTTACCACTCTACATGAAGGATCACGTAAGAACGCCTTAGAAAAAAATATATATCATTGTTCCTATGAATATTCAGAAAAATATACATCATCATCATGAATATTAAAAAAAAACATATCATCGTCCCTATGAATAAGTAAGTTCTCTTTATATCACAATGATTCTAAATATATCAATATTGGAATCCTTAGATACATTTTTGTTTCCTTGCGACCTCAGTGAGATATAATCCACACCATGTGATGACAAAGGTGATGTAAAGGAGATTACTTATATTTCCACTAGTTCCCCTCGCGCTCCTTTTCTATCTTTTTTCTTTTTTTTATCTTCAGTGGTAACCGCACAACGACCTCCCTCAATCCGCCGGCATCGCTTATCCCATATATAAAGAGGGGCTGGCCAATGTAATCTCTCATTCAGCTACCCAACCCCGAGCAGACGACAGTAACTGGACCGCGCTTCCAACTTCGACCTCACACACAACGTCCTCCTCCTCCTCCTCCTCCTCCTCCTTCAGCAGGATATTAGTGAGTAACTTATGTGTTCTTGGTCTTAGAAAGAAGACTTTGCGAAGTGGGTGTTACTCTCGTGTTTTGTGGGATGTTATTGATATCCTAAGATGAGAAAATGTATCTTACAATGCGAATTATGTTCTGTCATTAAGATCACTGCATCAGAAGTTATTTGATTGAAGAAAAACAGAAATTTCATAACATAAAAGTCATTTACTTGAAGTTATTAACTTTTTTTTTTAATCTTGATCTCCCTCACGCCTCACAGGTCTTGACCTCCCTCACACCTCACAGTTCTTGAACTCCCTCACACCTCACAGTTCTTGACCTCCTCACGCCTCACAGTTCTTGACCTCCTCACGCCTCACAGTTCTTGACCCCCCTCACGCCTCATAGTCCTTGACCTCCCTCACACCTCAAAGTTCTTGACCTCCCTCACACCTCACAGTTCTTGACCTCCCTCACTCCTCATTCCCCATTCTCAAGATGATCCTTGTAACTCTGAAAGTTATACATTCATCCACTGCTCATCCAATACCCTCCTCCTCTCCAAGTATAGAAGATCGAACTCCCTTTGCAACCAGCATCGAACTTGCAAAAGAAAAAAAGATCCACACTACCCACTTCTCTATGATTCTACTCATATGATTCCATCGCTTTGGAAGGGAATCTACGGAGTTCTCCTTTCCCTGTTATTGGAAGCAGCGTAACCTTGGGCCGAAGAGAAAGCCTCCATCTGGGACATGAGCAGCAGGGTGACTCAATACAACAACCTCGAGCGTTGCTTTGAAGTTCGTCGGGGTCCATCATGACGCACAGGTTCCTCCCTTAAGAAACTTTCCCCAGTAGTCTCTAAGCCCCCAGCAGCAGCATCCTTTATTTTTGACATTCCAGGTCTTCCTTCCAGTTTAGTGGCGTGTTACCTGAGTCGGTCCAGTACTGAGGAGAAGGAAGAAGTTTAAAACTCGCAATCGCGTAAAAGGATGGCTGTAGGAGGCGCTGACGGAGGCGGGTGCTGGCGTACCGCGTCGGTCTTCCTGATGGTGGTGATGACGACGGCTGTGGTGGTGGTGATGGGAGGCCAGGACTACGATGCGTTGCCCACCGACTTCCCCTCAAGCATGATAGCAAGACTCACAGACAACAAAGGTAAGCTTCGAAGTGGAAGCCTGCGCGTGCCCCCTGCGCCCCTACACAGGGTGAGGATCACATCCAAGCTTGAGGTGAAATTAAACTCCTTAAAAAGCACCAGGTGGAGCACCAGTTGACCTAAATATTACCATTGCTGACGATTGATTCAGACGGGTCTCATAACGATCGTCATTAGGTGGCTCATTGAATGCCTCTTGTCCCCCTAGAATTACCCAGCCTTGCTATGTAGTTCGTGCTTGTGAAACCTCTTTCGTCTTGGCCAATGGGAAGACCATTTAGTGATATACCGATGTCAGTCACTAGCAGACGCGTATTTTCACAACATAAGGAAACGCGATCTACATTGTAACATGATTTGATTGAGATATGAGTCATCCATCAGAAGGAAATTGTAACTGGACAATTACCACCTGAAATCGGCTAAGTTAAACTCGCTCGAGATTACATGGTTTTGTTGGGCTGCTTGGTAATAGCCCTTTAGGCCATGTTGGTCGCACATCAGTATAGCCCAAGTTGCTTGGAACACGTCGGTCAGGAACTGGGCAAAGAATCAAATTGACTAATGTTTGCACAGACTTAAGTTCCATTGTCACTCCCGCCTCATTCAAATGAGGACTTGAAGGGTAATCACCTCTCATAATCAATTAGTCTACCACTATCCCATCACACTATCTCTGTGTCTTAGTGATTTCTTATGGAATTGCTAATTTCTTCCTCACCGCTACATTGAATTCACTATCTTTCACGTTGTGAATATTGACAGTAGAATCCTGTCCATGACTTTGTGATTGGACCTCTGTCTTCCATGACACTCGCACGCAGCACGGGTCTTAATATATCAGTTGGTCCTCAAATGTCTCTCGCAGTTCTCTTAATCCTGTTCCCTTACTTATAAGTGAAAGAAAGAGATCTGCCCTACTCCCACACACTGCAATTTCATCTTTCCTCTCGGTGCCCTCGTTCTCCTCATCTTCCTCACACCCTCACTCACCCCGACCCATTACTTCACTCATCGACATCCAGACCTGATCTGATTCCTAGTGACTATTCCACCGAATGGCGAGGCGCGCGGGACAACGTTCTCCCGTAATGGTCGTGTTGCCCCGAAATCTGTGGGTGTAACGACCCGTGTGTTGGAGTAAAGCTTCAGTCTCGTCTCTTGCGACACTCCCTCGTTGACTTGGATCCCGTATGACCCAACCTTAACTTGGTGTCCAGCATTTCGATGATCTCCCCAACGTCCTGGATGCCAACGATCTTGCCACTTGAGCCTCCCACTCCAAACGTTGCTCTCAAGTAGTAACTTGGTTAGTTCTCTGTGATCTCCACTTGCCTCCTCCTCCTCTTTAGCAACGTGAGGTCGGTCGACAACCTCCATCGCCTCTACGGTCGGATGTATGCACTACAGTTTTCTCACACGTAGTGACGGGCCTCCTGAATCGTTAACCACTCTACCTGGTTGATATCATCGGCTCTGCGGTAGTTCGAAGGTAGAGATCTGCTCTACCTTAGTAGCCAAAGCTGTTGCGACAACCACGAAGCAACGCTGTCTAGAGAAAAGAAAAAGAAGACCGATGGCAACGCGAACTGTATTCTTCATAAGTCGCTCCTCAACTCCTCGACCATAATCCAATCATCCATAACTCTGAAGAGGGTTGTATTGGCTGTGTCTTCCTTACTCACTGTCCCACTCTCGTCTCACGTTGAACGCACGCGTCTCGCTGGTGCCTTATGGCTCTTCCAAGCCAAGGGCGCGATCAAATGCCTGACCATCCCTCGCGTCCACTGACCCCATACGTGGTCCTCATCGTGTTGCCTCAGGTCAGATCCTACCTTCTTCGTGGACGTCCTGCATACTTTACGCTGACGACAACTCTCCCACTTCGCAGAGGCTACTCCCCAAAGGACTCCCAGGATCCAAGGACTCCCTCCACAACAGTAGTGGGAGGGCGACACTCCCCGTCTCACCAAACATAAACAAAAGGGGTCAGATTTTTTTTTTCTAAACGATGAACGATGGCAGCTTTTTCCATAAACTTCCATAAATAGTATTATGCACACAGTTTCGCCCACGCATTAGCTACATCTTTAAATAAATGTTAAGTGCAAGTGACACTATTTAAGACACTAAATCTACAATCTCCCTTTGATAGAGGTGGGGTTTAAAGTGCTGTATCAACCACAGGTTACTGTTTGTGTATTACAGGGAGAGAGTTTTACACTCATGTTGCCTCATATGTATGCGTCTATGTGTGTGTGTGTGTGTGTGTGTGGGTGTGTGTGTGTATGTGTGTGTGTGCTTGTTTGTGTATAGCTATAATAATGATAATAGTAATAATAATGATAATAATAACAATAATGATAAAGTATATTTCTGCCTCATCAGGCGATGGATTCAGTGAAGAGGTGACGCATACTACACCGAAGGGCACTATAACTGGTCTAAAGGAGGTAACGGTTGGAACCCATCCTACGAACACTCACTATTATGGCTTCAGGTGAGGAATCATACTTACCCACACTCAACCCACCTTATTCCTCACCCCACCTTATTCCTCACCCCACCTTATTCCTCACTCATCAGTATTCCCCTTCGCCCCTCACAGTTGTTTTATCTGTCTAACTATCAGTGTTCTGCTAGTTTGAAACTCTCAGTGAACTATGTCTTATTTTGGTATTGTCACTGAGAGGAATATAGAGCATCGAATAACATTACTAAGAAAATTCCAGTATCTTTCAGTGTCGTTGATTCTAAAAGCTTTGGGATCAAACCCCACTGGTGGTGTCATACTCCAGTGTGGTACCCTCGCTTATTGTCACCATTTACCCCGAAGCGAATACTCCCAGATAGTCTGGTATTCCATATAATGATCAGTACCATCTCCCTGTGACGGTAGACTTAAGCTCTGCAGGACAAAAGCCATCAGACACAAACACTGCGACGAAAAGCCGTGTCCACAGTATCGAGCATGCCCAGCGGGCAAACAGTGATACCAGAACACAATAGGCAGTGAGAATGAGGGTTGATGACGTCAAAAGCGGGAAACCCACAGGCAGGGATCTGGCAACAAACAGTGCTACAAGATGTGGTTTATAGCTTAGTGTTTCGCATCATACCACTCGAAACACTTTCTGTATGGTGTTTCGTTCAAACTTACTCACAGACAGTTGCCCGCTTGTTTGCCGGCAGTTTCCTCGCTTCTGACGTCACCTTCGTGCCTGCCACTCACCCTCCTTGCTTATGTACTGGACCGGGATCTGGTATCACTGTTCGCCCGCCGGGCATGCTCGATAGTGTGAACTCGGCTAAAAAAGACGTTGGTTCACACCACAACCCACCCCTTTGAGCGCCACCCTCATCTGTTCTGGCAACTAGTGTGTTTTTTTTAAATCCTATGAGACTATCGCCATCCTCTCTCCACAGGGGTATCCCTTACGCCGAGCCACCAGTTGGGTCCTTACGTTGGGCTGATCCAGTAGACCACGTAGGAAAGTGGACCGGGGGACACCTAAACGCTACCAGGTACCAATCCTTCTGCCCTCAGTACGACACCGAGGGACGGAGAACACTAGGCAACGAAGACTGTCTTTACCTGAACATTTTCACTCCTTATCTGCCAGGTGAGTACAGCTGTCACTCGTGTATACCTAGTTTGGGTGATGAATCGATACTGAAGGCCTTTGCTATTTAGTGAGTCGTTATCTCTGAAGTCTTTCCCCTTCTCGGCTTGTCTTTAAATGCAGTCTGCGTACTTAGTGGCTGTCTCCCGCGTTAGCGAGGTAGCGCAAGGAAACAGACGAAAGAATGGCCCAACCCGCCCACATACATATGTATATACATAAAAGCCTACACATGCACAAATACATACCTATACATTTCAACGTATTCATACATATATATACACAGACATATACATATATACATACACAGACATATACATATATACATACACAGACATATACATATATACACATGTACATATCCATACTTGCTGCCTTCATCCACTCCATCGCCACCCCGCCACACATGAAATGGGACCCCCCCTCCCACCGCGCGCGCGAGGTAGCGCTAGGAAAAGACAACAAAGGCCACATTCGTTCACACTCTGTCTCTAGTTGTCATGTGTAAAGCACCGAAACCACAGCTCCCTTTCCACATCCAGGCCCCATGAAACTGTCCATAGTTTACCCCAGACGCTTCACATGCCCTGGTTCAATGTGTGTGTGTGTGTTTTCCCCCAATCATCTGCCATAAGAGATAGGTGCTGGGTCATAAGCCTGCCACAATGAGAGAGTTAATGAAAACTTTATTTTTACTGTGATGACAAGAAGAAAATGCTGTATGAAGTATGAGCTTTATATGTAATTTTATTCAGTTTTAATGTATCTAGATATGAATATTACTGATTACCTCATTTCTTTATATTTCCAGACTCGGCCACCTGTGTCTCGAAACAGCAAAGTTCTAGAAATGGCCAACAACTTTCAGAAGCTTCAGGTTGCCTAGCAGAAGCTTTATCAAGGACGACCCTGGCCCAAATGATTGCAGAAACAACTTCAGTTTACTGCCATTGAATTTAAGATTTTAAGAATTTCCTTGAAGAATTTTATGTTGTAAATCTAAATACACAATTCGTTGTCATTAAAATTCCTTGAATATTGT
The DNA here is from genome assembly GCA_032273605.1 of Panulirus laevicauda. Taxonomy (NCBI): domain Eukaryota; kingdom Metazoa; phylum Arthropoda; class Malacostraca; order Decapoda; family Palinuridae; genus Panulirus; species Panulirus laevicauda. The sequence goes on along the minus strand of JAUTXX010221122.1, from coordinate 3,762 downwards.
TAACAATTAAAATTTTAGACAATTCAAAATTGGTTAATTTTCAAATGTTCATTGTTTTTTGGGAAAGTATATTTTCACAACCATTTTTCAGTTTTCATTTTGTTTAAAGTTCCAAGTTTATCTATATTTTTCAAAATCATTACCGAAGTAAAATGTATGGTTGTAATAAACTGTTCCCCATCAGAATGGACAGGGACCCATTCTTTTAACTCATCAGCAGTTCAAAGTCCAAAACTTCTTGATCACTTTAATGGTGAATAGTGATAAGTATTAGCTATGTTCAGTGACCTTTTAGATTCAGTAACTCATGCTTAAGGTCTACCAGCCATAATCTTGATTGTGCTTCTTAAATCCTAGTACTTGCAAGATAATCCTGTAATCAAGGGAAGGATATGTTGTGTGGTGTCATTGTGTTGAAAAAGACTGTGTTCATATATACACTAAAACCATATCCTGTTGCATTCATTTTGCAATATTTTTTTAGTATGTTAATGTAAGTTTAAATGCAAAATGACCATAATATGCTTGTACTTGGAAATTAGTCAGTTACTACAGAATTTTTGTTTTGTGCATTTTCAGATTACACTAGTATAGACTCAAAAAGAATCAGAATTTTCTATTGATTTTATAATACAAAAATATTTCTGAAGAAACTTTTTCATCCAAGACAATAATGATGACAAATACATGTTATTTAGACTTAGAATTTTAAAGGAAACGAATTCTGATGTGGGTTTAAAAGTTTTTATACTTATAAAAAGGGAATGGGAACCATAGATGAGCAATGGGGATGCAGTAAACACTATGTCTGAAAATTGGGTTCAGGGTCTAGTTTAAAAGTATATAATAGTTTTTCTGTCCTAACTCTTCCAGTAGTTCAGTCTGCAAGCTGGAAATGGAGCTGTTATGGACAGTATATAAAATACTGACTGGTTTGTATCCAGCAAATCAAATTTTGTCAAGTGGTCCGTGTCAAGTCTGTTTGATGTACATAGCAAACAGTTGTGACAAAAGTGGCTTTTCAGTTTAAAGAGTATCTACATTGTCATTTGGCTTTATGAGTTATTGTAAAGGACAGTGGAATGAACGAAGCTGAAGCAACATGTAAGTTGTGTAAATATTTTGTATATACATTTTGACAAGCTTGTATATTTGCTTATGGGGGGAATCTGGTTTGGGTTATAAAGTGGATTTAACAATATTGTGGTGTCCAATATGTTAATAGCATATTTCATGAGAAATGGTTTCAGAGTTAGCTGGCTTGTTCCATTAGGCTCAGGTACCTCCCAGTCTTGAAGACTACATAATATGCAGACCTTGGGTACAGTTATCACTCTTGTATCTTCCCCTTTGCCTTGAGGAATCCTATCTGAGTGATGCTTTTTTTCTGATCCTTATTGAAAACGGTTGGTTATATCCAATGAATAGCCCTTGTACTAAAATAATGGTCATAATCTAAAAGTACTCATAGAAAATACATCATTACAAAGATGATACACATACATTGCACTGAACTAGCACTGGCAAAAGAATTTCCCCACAAAAAAGGCATACTGCAATAAGCATTTACAGTATGTTTATATATTTTAGTTCCTATGGTATGAGGCAATGAATACTGAAAAATTTTATGTGCATTCTACGGTGGATCAGGTTTAAGTCTTATCCTATAATAACTTGAAGTTACCTAAAACAGATATCCCATAATTTTGTACTATTTCTGGTGTAATAGGATACAGCTTTCCCATGAAAAAAAACATATGTTATATGTTCCATGATTAGTGATAGTCAAGCAGGATTATTAAAGAATTGTAAATTATATTTCAATACTGTAGTTAGCTGAAACATCTGTTTATTGATTTAATTTTTAATACTTTATTTGTAAGCATAACTTCTTTAGCAGTTTCTTTTTTAGCACCTTGCAAATGAAGGGGATGGGCTGGAATGTGAATGATACAGTGCATTGCCTGAGAATAATAGTCTAGTATAGCAAGCTCTTTTAACCCTCTAACCTCACAAATATGGTACCACTGTCCACATTACCTTTTTTATGTAAAAAATGTATTCCCCTAACAAAGAGAAACAATAGGAAGTTTAGTGTTGTAAAATCCATGGGCAAGCTGTTGTACCACTTTTATCATGGATAACAGTGGATAATGTTGCCGCCATGCATGTTTTAACTTTTTTCTCCATATATACAGATGTAATGATGATTATTTTCCTTTTATTCTGTTACGATCAATTCATATACAGTACTGTATCAGTAACATCATCAGTAACATTTATTGATATATGTCAGTAGAAATAGATGATGGGAGCAACATCAACACAAACTGGGTACTACCTCCCTCTTTCAAGTCTGAAGGAAAAAAGTACATTTGTACTGTTAAGACATTCATCATCCATACGTCCCTCCACCCCCTACTGAGAACCTGGCCTTGAAATTGTGGCAGAAAACTTCACCTTATAAAATGACATGTCGGGCAGTTGCCTGAACCAGTGTAAAAGTATATTCTTAGTGGTTAGAGGGATTGTAGAATTTACAAAATTTCAGCCTGCCATTTGAAAGATTTGGCTTGTATTTCATTTTTCATAAAGTTTTCCCCAAATTACTTCAAGCATTTTAGCAACACTGATAATGCATTCTAAGGTACTACAGTCTTGTTAGACTACATGAATCTATTGATTTACAATAACTGAAAATTTCCTAAAGTTTGAATTTCAAGAACACAAATTCCAGATGACATCCACTGGTATATCAGTTATCTTGACATTTTTTATATGTAACAAATCTAAAGATGCAAATTCTGCAAGCTAGACAAAGATTTATAGATGTTGTAAAGATATCTTTTGATTTAAAGAGAGGGGTTATTGGTTTTCTTGGCTTCTTTTATGTTTATTTTCATGGCGTGCACATGTATACTGCTCAGGTGCAAGGATAATTAATATTGATTACATTAAATTCTTTTGCCTGTTTGACTTTTGTTGCTCATTGCCAATCAGGTATATATCTGTTTTTATTCAAATAGCCTCAGTTTGAACAATGTTGCAAACCTCAATGAAGGCTACTCACTCCACTGCCCCCCCCCCATAAAACTGTGGCCCAGCTGTCTGGTGTCTTTAGTTTATTAAGATGACTTTATTTTATCTTCACTGTGATAAAAAAAAATTTTTATAGGGCTTTTTATTCCATATTAAAATATAATGGATAGGTGAGAGGTATTTGACTTTGCTACATAGCACATCCTGACATCAGTGTTTGTAATGATGTCTAGTCCATGTATCTTGTTATAAATTAGTTACTTGTTGTTCCTAGACATCAGGTGGTGTTCATAAGATCAAACTTTTTATTAAGTACATTGAACACAGGTATAGATTTCTTTATTACCAGCTGGTTGCATTCAGGTCTTCTGATCCTGAGAATATGGTATATATATGTATGGTCGCAGAGCAGTAACTGGACTGGATGTAGCCAGTTACCGTGTGTCTGCGGCGCACAGTTTGTGCTAGGTTGAGTTTTCTGACCCACGGGTGAGCTGCCGTGGTCATTTGTTATGAGGTCAATGAAACGCCCCTCAGTGGGTGGTGGAGAGATGGTACTGAAGGGGAAGTCAGGCGGTGAGGTGATGTAGTTAGCTTTGGACTTGTTACTTGATATGTAAAGACTGATTTTTGTATGAAAGGAAGAAATATCTGTACGGACTTCGGGTCTTCACCCATAATACGTGAAACTATACCTATCTGCGTTACTGATCCGCTGTGGAA
>JAUTXX010221011.1:1525-14780 GCA_032273605.1 Panulirus laevicauda | reverse complement strand
CTTTTCTGGAATTGCTTACGAAACTTCTCGGCTGTCCACGCCTCCCGGAGGAGCTTGCTACCCATAAGATGACCTGTATTTTACAGTACGGAATCGTTTCTCTTCTTTGAAATGTATCATATGAGAACCTGTATCTTGTTGATACATCATAATGATTATTATTTTATTTTCATTCTGACGTTTTTTGTCTCAGTTATCGAAGATCGTCCTTCACGTTCACAGATCATGAATTAAAAGACGTTTGTTGATGAAGATGTGTAGTCTGGGTCCGTCATGTCACAACACATTGGAGACTGGGTAACCTTATTATGCAGGGGGGTCAGTGTTGTAAGTAAGTGTTGTTGGGGTAAGTGTTGTGTACGACCACAGCCATCCTGTGCGAGGATCACTCGTCGCACAGTGTCAGTTATCTTGCACATGAGTATCTCACTAGCCTCAGTAGTCGTGTATACAGGGATCTCCTGCCCGCCACACACAATCATCATCCCCTCAAGCCTGGTTACGGCCGTGCATGGGTGAGCAGGTCGGTGGGATGGAGCCTACTGTATATGTGACTTAATTTATCTTCTCTCTCCATTAGAACATTCTAATTCGTTTCCTGTTGATCATGAGATTTCCTGAATATGAACTTCTCTCAAGGCTTTCCTTGTTTTATTATGTTTAAGTTGTGAGGGTTGTGGCTTGGTATAGCTCATAAAGCTGCTGTAATCCTCGGTGATTTCCTCGTGAGGCAGTATAATGTGACATGTAAGTAATCGGGTCATTATGTGGCTCGTTGGAAAGTTATATTGGCTCAAATAAAGTTGGTAGAGGTTAGAAATTGCTTCATTACGGTCAGACAAACTCGTCCTGTTCTGTATCTTTAGGAAGGGTTTAACGTGGAGGGTAAGGTTTGGTGTACCGTTGATGCACCGTGCTGTACCATTGATGTACCTTGGTGTGATCTTGGTGTGCGGTGCTGTAGTGTTGATGTACCATACTGTGATGTTGGTGTACCGTGCTGTAACGTTGGTGTGGCGTGTTGTGATATTGGTGTACCATGTTGTGATGTTGGTGTACCATGCTGTAACGTTGATGTACCGTGTTGTGATATTGGTGTTCCATCCTGTAACGTTGCTTTACTGTTCTGTAACCATGATGTACCTTGCTGTAACGTCGGTATACCCTGTTTTAACGTTGGTGCACCTTGCTGTAATGTCTGTATACCATACTGGAATATCAGTGTACCATGCTACGGTCCAGGTGTACCATGCTACAGTCCAGGTGTACCGTGCTACGGTCCAGGTGTACCATGCTACGGTCCAGGTGTACCATGCTATAATGTTTGCTTGTTTTTGAGTCAGGCTTTAGGCCTGTCACCGTCCTCATATGATCAGCGACCGAAGCTTCATGATAACCATCAGGTTTTACAGATCCTTGTTAAGACCACGTACTGTGTCCCTAGTGTAAGGTTGATAGTCCAGGCTCAGATGATACTCTACTGTGCCGTATGATACAGGTAACCTGAGCTGTACCTCTCGTTAATATTAGCGCACTGTAGTGCAAAGTAGGTGCACCGCGGTATAATGTCTGGTGCGCGGTGGTATGATATGGGTGCACCGTGGTATAAAGTTCGACCCGGATACGATGTTGATATGAGTGAATTCAGGTGCCACAGAGCTGCATGGCGGCACAGACACTCGAGCAGGATTCTGGAGTACCTATGGGAGCACCGGGCAGCAGGGCAGCACAGCAAGCCATCAGAAGCAGCCCACACCAGCTGGCTGGCTGGCAGCTCCACCCCGTAATCTGGGGTCGCTGTGATTTCTCTTGGTGGCACAAGATATAGAACTGACTCTTGGCCAGTAAGTTCTGCCGTGGAGGAGGAGGAGGAGGACGAGGGAGGATCCTACGATTTATCAGCCGTAGGAACTTATCACTGTGAAAGAGAGGGGAGAGAGAGGGCAGTAAGGAAGGACTCCGGAGAGGAGGGGATGAAGTCGAAAGAAGAGGGAGGTGAACGGAGGAGGGGAGGTGGTTGGTCGTAACTTTGATAATCCCGAGAATCATGTGACTTGCTTAACATTTGCTCCGGCTCATTCTTCCCTCCCGACTCTCATCATCAGCATCTTTCATTCCTTTTGCCCGTGGCTACCCATCTTATCCATGCCCTCCCTCCTCCTGTGTTTTATCTATCATCTTCCTCTAACCTCCTGCCATCCTTCTATATTTCATCAATTTTCCCTACATCGTTCTCACCCTTCGCTTCCTTCTTCCCTTCTGCCATGCCACTCTCTTGCCTTCCGTCCGTCCGTCTCAGTACTGCCTGTAACATTAGACAGATATGTCTGAGGAAATGATATAGTGAGTGTCCTCCGGTTAATTGCGATGAAGGACACAAATTTGGGTCGAATCGCACCTAATGCATTACAGGTTGTGCTTTCTTCTGGTAGACAGGAACAACCCACGCTTGAAAATGTGTGATGATGAGATTGAAAGAGATGGGAGTATATATGATGTAATGTGTGTGTGTGTGTGTGTGTGTGCGTGTAAAATATTAGATTAGCTCATGACTGAGCCTTCTTCCTTGCGGTGAAGCCGCTGATAGCAACATCCGAGAGTAAGTTGACTCCCCATGATTGTAAAGCGACCTTCATGAGTGAAGTTTGAGCGGTTTTGGTAGCAAGATAGTGACGCGTCCTGAGACACAGATGACAGTGTACATACACAAGTTCTCCCTCTCCCCTTCCCTCTCCCTTTCCCTCTCCCTCACCTTCCCAGCACTCTGAGATAACCTCGTCATCAATCCACATCATCTTAAACTATCACACATAAAGTAATGAGAAAAGGTTAGGACCATTTGGCGTAATGATTACACTGTACCAGGTTGAGGGAGTAAATTTCTCCTGGGAATCGTGTCTCTGGTTCCACTAGCACGCACTGGACCGACCTCGTCTGACCTTGTTGGTCAGAATCGCTGTTTCAGCTACACGTTTGGACCATGTTTGGTGCGTCATCCAGATTTTGTTGTTTTTGCAAAGACCTTACGTATATGATATGGTTGATGTACTTTACGCTCTCGTTTACTTTCGTATTATTTTTAAGTAAACAGTTTCTAAAGTGACCTTCGGTAACAGCCACATACGCAAATGTAACGGAAATCAAACTCGTCTATGTTACTCAGGATGTGGTGATCTCTTGGGCAGTTTATTATAAATGTAATGATCGATCTATTATACAGTTTATCATAAGTGTGGTGATCTATACAGTTTATCATAAGTGTAGTGATCTACTGTACAGTTTATCATAAGTATTGTGATCTACTGTACAGTTTATGATGTGTGGTGATCTACTGTACAGTTTATCATAAGTGTGGTGAATTATTGTACAGTTTATTAGAAAGTCTGAATGTGATAAAAGATGTTATAAGGATCAAATGTGACATGAGTTAAATTCCGTCACAAGTTCCATCAAGTTCATTGCCTTACATGTATAGTAGGGTCTGCGATAAGGTCCAATAGTGAGGTGACTTCAGATATGGTGATATATAATTGGTCCAAAGAAACAGTGATGCTGTGTCTTTGTTACCTGCATATATAGAGCAACCCAAAGCCTGCAGTAAGGCTCAGTAGTGAAATAACCTCATGTCCATAATAACGTCCAAATGATTATAAGTAAATTTTTGTAATATGTTTTGTTGTTCAGTGACACAGCTCCAGGGATAATGTTCAACGTTAACAGGATTATGCTATAAAAGTGAGAATTTCTCGTGAGGCAGGGGACAAAAAGCTACAAATGATAAACACAAGCAAAACATGGCAAGACTCGACAGTATTTTTTTTTTTTTTTTTTTTTTACGTTGGAGGCTCAAGACACAGACAAAAGTACACATTAATTGAAACAGAGAGAGGTTAATGAGAGGGAAAAAGAGGCAAGGGAAAGTATTTACGAGTTTTAGAGGAAGTGAAAAAAAACTGTCTTTTAAAATGTGCCAGGACATAGATATTGCGAAAGGCATAGGAGGATAGAGGGTTCCAAAGCTCGAGATGTAGGGAAAGAAACAGTTATCAAAACGGCCCACCCTTGAGTTGCCAATGGCCACACAGTAATCACGTGACGCAGCAGCATGCCTGGTATTGCGTGGTCTAGTTTTCGGAAGCAAGAATTAAAGTAATGCGTATAGAAAAGGGGAAGTGAACCAACATTGCGGCGTAGAGCAAGCGAGACATTGTTTGAAGTTAACCTAGAAGAGTTTACAAGACGGACCGTGTTCGACTCACTCTGTTAAGTTAGGATGCAGAGCTAGGACCATCACATATGTGAGAGCAGCAGTCTATAGAAGACAGATCAATAAAAGCAGCAACTGTTTGGAAGAAATTTCGACATCTAGACAGAACTCCCAGTTTCTTAGAGGCAGACTTAGCCATTTCCGTAATGTGGGGTTTTCCAAATAGAGTGGATTTTAGAATGATACTATACATGTTCATTTATTCAAGAGGTGGTATTACAGAACTATTAAAGGAGAGCGAAAAGTTGTGAAGAATTTTCGATAGGCAGATGCGCAGAAATTGGGTCTTGGACGCACTTAAACCAGATATCGTTTACCTCACTGAGATATAACCAGATTTCATCCAACTCACTGAGATATCCTGAGTTTACTGAGGAAGTTATGTCGAAACGAGTGAGAGAAGAAGCACAATTGAAGAATGTGTAGGAATGCAGTTGTAAGTCATCAGCGTATGAGTGCGTTTGGTTATTTTAGGAGGAGAGGAAATACTTGATAAAAAGGTGAAAAGGTGTAGGAGAAAAGACAGAACCTTGATGGAAACCTCTGTTGAAGGAGAAAGGGGTAGAGGCTTATCCATCAACAACCACGGGGATAGATCGGCCAGAGAGGAAGCTAGATATGAAGGAGCAAAGAAAGGGAGGGAAACCTAAATGGGGGAACTTAGAAGAGATTAGACCCCGATGCCACACCTTGTCATATGCTTTGGATCTGTCAAGGTCAGCTATATATGATTCCCAAAAATCTTTCAGGAATGATGATCAGATAACAGTAAGATTGGAAAAAAATATCAACAGTGGATATCAGCTTACGGAAGCCGTAATGCTGATCTTAGAGAACCTGCTGATGAAGAGGTTAAGACCGGAATTGCAAGAGGAAAAGAATTTTGATGAACAAACAACACTTATCACTCGGTAAACAAGAACTGTGCAGAGTACAAGCGATGAGCAGTGTGTACGGTACAGTAGAGATAGCAGCAAATAACGTGCAAAATGTAGGAAATGACCGCACAAGATAGTCAACAGTATAAACACAGTCTCTGTATGCGAGTGACTGAATAAAAGCAAACTATAAAGACATAAAAAGGACCAAAGAAGCACACTAGTTATCAAGCAGCCAGTGACAGAAAGCCGACAATAAGCAGCAGACAGTGAGCAATAGGTTACGGCGAAACAGTGAAACAAATTATAACCACTGGCGAGGAACAAATTGTCCAGCTCCAAACGAGAAACAAATAACATAATAGGGTATAAACAGCGGCAACAACCAAGAAACAAGTACACCACAAACATCAGAAAACAGTGGAATATGACGCCAAAAAAAAAAGCTGGGTTCTTGCAAATAATCCGACCAACAAATTGCACTCTGATTTTAATGCGACAGGTCTCGCTTGCTGACGTTTTAGCTGCTATATCCGGGCCCTAGCTGCACCGTGTACCATCATTTAAACACAAAAATCCCATCGATAAATGATAGCCTGGAGGCTTTGAATGTAAAAATGTTTTAAATCAAGTTGTTATATTTATAGCAGTTGCACGACATATAACTTTTTCTGGCCGAGAGCGGCCAACTGTGCCTGATGGCCAGCGTCAGGCTGGTGTAGGGCGTGCCAGTAGGCCCGCCACCCGCTGGAATACTGAACATGGGTCACGACACAGCCCACACTCGTGTGGAGGGCCCGGGTGCAAGGTAGAGTCCTTAGGTGGAGACTGTCTATGATAGTACTGTACTGAGGCTATCCACGATGGTGGTACTGTCCTGAGACTGTCCAGGATGGTGGCACTGTCCTGAAACCTCCACATTAGTACTGTCCTTAGACTGTCCACGGTGGTAATACACTAAGAGTGTCCAGAATGGTGATATCATTAGAGTATTCTATAATGAGATTTTCCTACGGTTGGCCTTGGTGGCTGCTGCTGGGCTGCAGGTCACTGTGGTGTGGAATGGCTCCTACCTTCAGTGTTGAGGTCTGTGAACGTGTGTGTTGGTCGGCCTGTCCTTCTTTCCGCCTAGCGTGCGGCTGGTGATATTTATGCACGCTTCTCATAACGTCAGAATATTTGCAAGCCATTTAAATCCATGAATAAGTTAGAACATTTGGAAACTGAAATGTGAATGCGTCGACACTTTTATATATTGTTGTATATATGAATACCTCAGTGCATGGCAAGGCCAAGTAACCGCACTGAGTACTCGACTTATTCTTGATTAACTGACATGTTCACCATATAAAGGAAAACTTATGGAGAATGGTTTGGGTATCAGTGTGTTTAGTAAGAGGAAGAGGCGAGTGAGGGATGGGGGAACTGCTTGAGACAGTGGCTTACCGACTCATGAGAATTGGACCATTTTGTTATGTGTTGTCATGTTGTTGTTAGCTCATGTTTATGTTGGTCCACTGGTATACCACCTCCATTTTTGTACGGGAAGTGATTGAGTATCTGTAGTTTAACTGTTATCACTTAAAACGAAGATGGTTCTTAACTTTTTTAATATTATCAGCTGAGCAACTAGGATATTTCTTCGGTATTTTCGTCTGTTAAAAAAATTCTGATAATGGACATCGATTGGAGTGTAGATGCTTTAGAAGGAGGAAAAGCGGAGGAAGAAGGACGCAAGAAGTACATAAGTGAGAGAGAGAGAGAGAGAGAGAGAGAGAGAGAGAGAGAGAGAGAGAGAGAGAGAGTCAGTGTTATAACCTTGTCACAAATTATTGGTTATCGACCAACATTTAACACTTCGATAACTTTCAATTAATCTTTAGTCCCATGAAAATTAATTCCAGTTGCCGCATCGCCATCACATTTTTTTTTTTTACCCCCTCCGTATAATGGCTGGGAGAAGCAGTAGAGTCGTAAAGCGAAATAGAGTTAAGTCATTCATTATCCCGTGGCATTCAGGCGCTGCCTGGAAACAAATGAGGTACAAGATGGTGGTTTCCTGCCGTGCGATAAGAAGCCTCTGCTTCCCAGCACCAGCAGCAGCAGCAGCTTCATTAATCATTCTGCGTAGGTGATGTTCTCCAGTGATGGGGTCGACTTCATGCTGAAACCTGTGAGGAAAAGAAGGAGCTCTCGGCTCCTCAGGTTCTTCATGTTATTAGTCTATTTGAGTCAGGGTTACTTACTCCCTCCACGTCAGTTATATGAACTTTTAGGAATTAGATTTTGTATTTGATATACAGAAGAATTATCACAGGGGTTAAATGATTTATTATTTTCTAAATTCTTCAATATGTGTTTCAGATTTTTTTTTGGATATGAAGTGGGGAAAGAAAGCTGTACAGTCCATCTTGGGAGAGAGAGAGAGAGAGAGAGAGAGAGAGAGAGAGAGAGAGAGAGAGAGAGAGAGAGAGAGAGAGTTCGACGCTTGCTTAGACAGAGTCTCCAAAGAGGGAAGATGTTTCCTGTACCAGTTATATGAAGTGAAGGAAGAGATGTGCTGAACCAACTCCTGATATGTCATGTAAAGGAGTGTAGCGTATCCCAGATAAAGCTAGTAGTTTGGATCAACTCTGGATAGATTCAATGTTATATAGGAGATGAGTTTGCTTCACTCTGAACATACTGTGAGGGAAGGCTGTCCGGGCCTGGCTCAGTTACGACCCTCCAAGAGGATGTAGCTGAGGAATTTCAGCGACGGTGGGAGCAGAGCGGAGGAGATATACAAACATGAGGACAAAGTGGGCACTTGGTATGCCGTAGATGTGTGCATTTTCCTGCGTCGTGCACATCAAGGAAAATATTGTTTGCTTCATAATTTATTCTCGTTCCCGAATGAAATTTTGTGGGGATATATTTCCTGTGCTTAGAGTCGGTTTCCCATGTACATAATATGTATTTCTGTAAGGCAAAAATTTATTACCATGTGGGAACAGTTTTGCGTTCTCTTTGGAAAAACCTACTTGGTATATGCTCGGTGTATTTGTCTCTAGAGCGACTTAGGTTTTTGCAACATTTCTTTATGTTACGCTTTTCTCTTTCCTGAATCTTTTTTGTTTTTCCCCTTTTATTGTTAACTGGTGTTTTATATGTGAAACTTGCTGAGATGAAACTTTCCTTAGGAGGTTCCACAAAGGTAAACTTTACTTAATTCTTTGGATATATTTCATTAGATGCGATCAGCTAAGATTAAAGTTGATGATGATATTGACCAACTGTTACTTACTTTTATGTAAACTTTCACATAAAAGTTTGAAGTATGAAACTCCGTGTGAAAGCTCTTTTAGGTGAAGCTAATTGGTCAGACAATGTTTTGAGGCTTTCATCTTTTTCATGAGCTGACTGGTATGAATATATTGCTTTTGCAATATACTGATCAGGTTTTTTCCCCTCTTTCCGGCGTTTAGACTCTGCATTGGAATGATTTTTTGTTGCGATATTTACCGGTTTGTCGGATGGCTGCATACGATGGCACCAGTGCAATTACGGGACGCACTTTTGAGCAGCCTTTACTTTCATCGAGGTAAACCAGTCAGCCAGTAAACCTGAAAGGAAATCGTTAAAGTCACAAAAGCGTTGGTATTACATCGTAGTGGTTGTTTATAACTTTTTGATCAGATGTCGTTACTGATTTTCATCTGTCCAAGACTTTGAGATTCGCTTGTGTATTTATGATCTGATCTCTGATGAGAAACTTTCGTTTTTAGAAGAAGAAAAAATATTTGTACCACCGGTTTATGAGTGCCATTGCTTTAGCTTCTAAACAAGTTTACTCATCGCATAGTTTTCTTGAGTAACGAGGGTAAGACTTTTATGAAACACGTTACAATCCTTGGGTCAAATCACAGTCGACTCCATCATGTCCACAGGTTGTAATATCTCGCTTAAAGGATCAAGCCACCGTGTTCAAGGATTGCTCCGTCATGCTCATGGGATAAACCTATTCGTAAAGAAATCACGAGGATTTTAAGTACAACAGGATTAACAGGCATCGTGTATGAGTTTGTAACAGACAAAGCATTTCTTTTCCTACAGTAGTTTGAACACACACACACACACACACACACACACACACACACACACACACACCACTCTGACCTCTCCCTCTCCAGTATCCTTCCGCCCTTCTCCCTTGCACTCCCTGGAAAGATCCATGTCTTGTTTATGTCAAATTAACTTACCATTTTTCTGGAAATGCCTTTGTTAACGTTTGGAGTTTCACATCTTCTGGCACCCTGTGTCCAGTGAACTCTGGATTGCTTTTATTTGGTATATTTTTTGTCTTAAATGATGAGAGATAATTAATGGCTGAACACATGGAGCAGGATTTAGGTTCCCTTTATATTGCAAAGAGAATTTGTTGTGTTGTCCTAAAAAAAAAAAGGCGAATATTGGTGTTGCATGAAGATGCATGCAGTTCTCACTCCTTCCTGTGCATGAAGGTATATTTGGTGCTCTTCTGTGACTGAGGCATGATTACAGGTGGAAAATACTTCCGTGAAAGTGAATGATTCTATAGCTACTCACTGGTTTTGTACCTTCTCCATTTTATCATGTGACGTATCATCTCGTACTATCTTAAATGCCGGAAAGAGAAAAGAAAAATACGCTGTTGCATGGAAATGCAGCAGTTTTGATTTGATGTAAGTCATGAACTAGTTATTTGTATGTTCTTACTCCAGGTTTTATGCAGGAGGAGACACGAACGATTTATTTTCATTGTAAGTTGCACAGTTGTGATATATCTACAAAGCTATAGCTCTGTATTACCTAATTTCATAGCTAATTCCGGGAATGACGGACCGATCTCATGTTCATTACGCTTTCATTCATCTTGTACCAATTACAGCCATATTTTTTTTTGGTCTGTCACTATTACTGTATTCGAGAAATGATAAAACATCGGGTCCTGCTCCCATTCATAGAGGAATGATGATCGTAGCCATGTTCCTATGCTGACCCGCACTGAGTCTCCGCTATCATAATGAACACTGCCATTACCAGGCTGGGGTCTGCTACACACACACACACACCATAGCCTGAGCCAGATACCCGTTTTATCGACCAGGGTGGATGAACAGCTGGGTTGACTGTGGACCGACGTGTCATCTTGTGATCTCTCAGCAACAGCAGGGGATCCCACATGACGCTTTCTTGCTCAAGAACAAACTTGTATTATTCAGGGAATGGAGACTGACTTATCCTGTGCTTAAACGACACGGCATCACGGCGCCACCACGATATTTTGTCGGGAATATATTACACCTTCCACAACACGTCCTCGCGCCATGAGAAAGAACCCCGCAAATTCATAAATGCCACAGGAAAATATAGTTATGCAAATAGTACGTATTTTATATTCACTGTTTGAGTCGCAGCCGCCAGCGCCCGACTCTTGGCCTATTTACATTTTGTATCTGATGGTAGGCAAAAGCGAGGACATGAACTGTCCTGCTGAGGAGGCAAGCACAGGAGGAAGAGGAGGAGGAGGAAGCATCCTTAAAGAGAGAGAGAGAGAGAGAGAGAGAGAGAGAGAGAGAGAGAGAGAGAGAGAGCAGGAAGGAGAGACGAAGCGATAGATAGGTACAGATGCTGGTATGGGATGGTGGCAAGGAGGAAATGCTTGCGAGAAAGGAGGAGGAGGGAGTACTCTGGTGGAGGGGCAGGAACGATGTGGGATTGGCGATGGGGTCGCACGAGGGATGAAGACGAATGAGGCAAGAGCGAGTGCGGAGGATTAACAAGAAGCTAATCGGGGTAAAAGTGGGCGAGAATTTGAGCAGTCTGTGAGAAAGGGACAAGTTAATTAATGTGGCGGAGGAGAGGCAGGTGGGAGAGACATGAAAAGTTAGAGGGAAAGTCAAGGGTGAAGATTAAGAACTGTAGAGGTAGTGGGGGAACTGTAGAGGTAGTGGGAGAATTGAAGAGGTAGTGGGAGAACTGTTGAGGTAGTGGGAGAACTGTTGAGGTAGTGGGAGAACTAGAGGATAAGCGGTGCAGGAGTAGCGGGAAGCATGGAGAAGTAGAGGCTCTGGGGAGAGAGAGAGAGGGGGGGGGGGGAGCAGGAGGAGGATATGTGGGAAAGTCGCAAATGGAAGGGAATGAAGGTAGACAGGAAGGCATACGAAAGTAGATGACCAGAATAGCGAAGAATGTGTTGAGCGATGAAGAGTCCAGATACGAGAGGTGTGGCGCTGGCCACCATCCCTGGCTGTGTAACTTGATCACAACCATCGCCACCAAGTATGATGGCTCGTAGGTCATCGCGGGTCTGGGCTTGTTGCCGGTTTGCTTGAAATTTGTTGACATGTGAAACACTGGGTGTGTGTATATATAATACAGGGGCAACGTAAATACAGAGTACGAAGTTTGTCCTTAGTGGCAAGCAGAGTATGCGGGCAAGCAGAGTGTACGGGCAAGCAGAGTGTGCATGCAAGCAGAGTGTACGGGCAAAAGGAAAACATCGCTCAGTTGCTTGCAGCGTCGAGTGCGTCTGTGAACAGACTTACAGCTTCCTGGCTTCTTAGGTAACTTCACTTACGACTGAAAACATCCTATTTTCTAAATGTATACGTTAATACGTAACCAGCTATAAAATGTTTGAATAAGACAGTGCGAAAAATGTTTGATGTCAGATCTTTTATCCCAAGAAATAAATGATAGAAATAAGATAACGAATCGAATTCATAATCGGTAAAGACAGCGGGAGGGCGAATTTTCCAGCAGTGCGTCCATGTAAGATGTCTGGGGTGTGACGCAAGAAGTAAACAATAACGCTTGTCCAGGATAAGCAAGAAGAACTGAGCCGGCCATTCTTCCCGACGTATCATACTAGTCCCAGAGTCTCAGCCAGGTAGAAGTGATTGGCGTTCAAATCTGCTTTCACTTAATGGATGAGAGATTTTGGCCCTAAGTCATAGAGATTTTGGCAATAGGTCATCGTTAATCGTGTTAAAAAAAAAAAAAGAAATTGCATTTGCCTCATAGTCTTTGTTTTTGTATATATAATTTATTTTATTTTCATCCGAAAGCAGTAGGGTGTTTCATGGCACGTCACACAGACTCGTTATGTAGCCAGTTCAGAGATGGAAGAAGCTGCCCTCCGCAGCGAGCGTCTCATGAGGTATGATATAGACCGTGGCACGGGTATCCAGAGAGCATCACTCACAGTGCACCGCGCTGCACCCACAGTGGTGGGAAGTGATGTGGAAGCTAAGGCGTGATCCCGCCATTGCCATCTGGGAAGGTACGCGTGGAGTGGCTCCCTCAGCCTGAGGAAGGGGGAACGACTTGCACCAGCTGTATGACATACGGGTTATATTATCCACCAGTAATGAGCCAAGATTCGATCGTCACAACCCAGTCCTGCGGGTTTGCTAGATTGTCGTGTCTTACAACCGCTTATTAAGTGATGGTGCTCTAAACCGTATACAGTTTTGTCCCGACTGTTGGTTTCCAGAAGTTTTCCAACTATGGACGTTAAGTTAAGTGAACGATAATTTCTGGGGAGTGATTTATTACCTGTGTTGAATATCGTTGTTTCCTTGTCATGCCTCCAGTCAGCATCTGGAACTTTCCACGTAGCAGATGACATATTGAAGAGAACAGTGAAGGTCTTTACTATCTCGCTTTAAGCCTCTCTCATTTTCCTCGTCTAAGACTTATGATGTCTGGCCGTTTTGTTTATTTCCATACCATTTATTAGTGATAGCTTAACTTTAAACTTTGGTATCATAAGTTGTAGAACGTTCTCCTCTGTTACTGATGAAACTGGATTCAGGATATGAATTGTGTCTTCAGTTGTAAAATACAGATGTAAACAAATTCATTTAAGATTTTTGCCATGGCTTCGTTGTTGTGAACCAAATCGCGGTTATACGCGTGATTATTGGCCCAGTTGACTGTGTAATGACTCTCTTACTTTTTACCATAACGATAAGCTTTTACCATAATGATAAGCTTTTACCATGAAGATAAGCTTTTTTGTCGTAGAACCAGTATATTGATGCGAGAAAAGGTAACGTATATGTACCCAGTAAGATAAGAAAAG
>JAUTXX010220900.1:0-14782 GCA_032273605.1 Panulirus laevicauda | reverse complement strand
ACGCGGGAGACAGCAACATAGGTTAATAAAAAAAATAAAAAAAAAAGATACTGAGATATGAGATGATATCGTGATTACTTAGCTCAAACAAAAAAAATCAGCTCTAAGAACAGATGGAATCCTTGACATAATCCTGAAAAAGACAAAGAAAGCAACAGAAAGACAAATGATATTTCTATTGAAGCAAGGCCTGGATGAAAGCAAAATAGCACACATAAACAAAATGGCATGTGTAACATCAAAAAATAAAGGAGGATTCAAGTAAATATCTCCCACTCTCCAAGACCATTGCATTTACCTCCCTCTACACCATCCATAAACAGATGTCACAGACCCACTTCACCATCTGGAACCAAACATCCTTTCTTCCTACATTCATATATGCCTCACTTTCTTAACAAAATCCCTCAATGCTTTTAGTAACTTTCCTCTCACAACATATACAAGTAACACCTTCCACAAAGCATCTCTATCAACCCTATCTTATGCTTTCTCTAGATCCATAAATACTACATACAAATACTTCTCTTTCTCTATGCATTTTTCACAACGACTCTTCAAAGGAAACACCTGATCCAAACATCCTCTACTACTCACGAAGCTACATTGTTCTTCCTGTCTGATATTCTGCACATGCCAACACCCTGTCAATCATCACTCTCCAGTACAACTTACCAGTATATTCAATAAAATTATACCTTTGTAATTCGAGCATTCATTTTAGTCCCCCCCCCCCTTACCTTCATACACTGGCACTATACAGGTATTACACCAGTCCTCAGGCACCTTATCTTGAACCATAAATTTACTGAAAATCCTCACAAATCAATCAATAACAGTGTCACCCCATTTCTTTTGAAATTCAACTGCAATCCCAATCACTCTAGCAGCTTTGCTATACTTACATCTTATGTAAGGCGTTTGCCACCACTTCTCTTTCCATCCCTTCCCATTACTTTCTCGTTTGCATACCTCCACATCCCAACCACCACATATATGCAACAGTATCATATAAAACATTTAACAGTTCCTCAGAATACTTACTTCATCTCTTCACCATTTCTTTGTCTTTTACCACTTCACTATCTACTCTTGTTCTTTCCATGCTATTCACCTCCTTCCGATATATTTTCTATTTTCCTAAAAGTTTGCTAACTCTTTCACCCTAACTCTCTTTTACCTTCTTTTCAAGCACCAGCATCTTCCTTGTGACCTCCTGCTACTCTCTCTTGTACATCTCCCAATCTCCTTCCTGGTTGTTTTTCTCTTTAACAAACTTTACTTTATCATTCCATCACTCACAACCCTTTCTCACATGCCTGCATCCTATCTTCCCCATACCACATACTTCTCTTGCATGTGTAAGCACTGCTTCCTTAAGTACCTCCCATTCCTCACTCACTTCCCTAGTTATGTTTACTCTCACCTTTTGCCATCCTTTATCTAATCTCTCTTGGTGCCTACTCACACAAACCTCTTATTTAAGCTCACACACTTTCACCATCCTCTTCCCACCCAAATCATTTCTTCTTTTCCTATAGACTACACAAACTTTCATCATCATCTCTGCCAAGAGATCAGATATCCCACCAGCTGCCCCTCAGCAAATTCAAATCCATATGTCTGTCTTCAGCATGCATATCAAATATATGCAAACATCATCCAATGATGCCCACTCACCAGTGAACCCTTTTTTAAACCAGGCATTCCCAATGGTCGGTCCTTTTTCAGCACGCAACTCCCTAAGCTGTTCACCACTTTCACTCACACAGTGCACCCCATGCCTCCCAATCATACTCTAAAGAGCCACATCATCCACTCTTGCACTTAAATCACCATCATTAATCCACGATCCCATGATCACATTTGCTAGCACATTCACTCAGTTCCTCTCAAAACACTCACTTTTCTTCTTTACTCCTCTTGCTACCAGGTGCACATGCACTAACAATCCAATCACCCATTTCTTGTAATCTACTTTTCAGTCATGATTCAGAAGTGCCACCCTATCCTTTGCTCTCGACCCCACACTAACCACAAACTCTATTTGTTGGATACTCTTAAACCACTCTTTTCTTTTCCTCTTGATCCTAGTCTCACTTACCATCAGAACATCCAGGTTCCTCTCCCGAAACATAACATATATTCCTGCTTTCTTCTCATCCTGATTACAGCCACATACATTTAATTTAGACAACCAAGCTTGAGCCTTCAACAAGGATGGGCACTCCAGGCTTGGCTCCTTCTGTTCCAATTTTTAGAAATCAAAATACAAAGAGGGAAGGGTTTCCAGCAGCCTTTTTCAGCTTTTTAGTTCTGATCTTTATACTACTGTTACCTCTGACCCAGAATTTCACACATCATTTTAATTAAGCCACCTTATCTACAGTATCAAGAGCTTTTTGAGTGACTTAAAATAAATCAGGTGGTGCATGGGATATGCTGCAACTGTTGCTCACTTAGCATCAGCCAAAATAACTGTCTGCATATACTTACAGCTATTCTACCTCTTCTGTATTTTCTGGCATTCCAAAAACACTAATGGGGCCCATACAAGTATTCCTCTTTCCTCTTACCTATAAGTGTTATTCTTGTTTCTATATCATCCTCTATTTGCTACACTTTGCTGGACCCTACCTCCCTTTCTATAAGCATATATGTTTATGTCAAATTTTTGTCTGTCTGTGTGACTCTTTGCCTGCCTCTGTCCATCTGTTTATTTGTCTTTAATCATCTTTTTGTAATTGTTTAACTGTACTGTACAGAGTGGGAGTTTGACTCCCTTGGGGTCCCATCTCTTGACCATTTCTACTATCATAAAACTTTTTAGATTTCTGTTTGCTGTCCAAATTTATCACATCCTCATTCAGTTCATTCCATTCATCCATCACTCTTATATTACAAAAGTACTTCATCCCATTTCTTTTAAAAAGTTTCTTACTTAATCTTATGTTACGTCCTCTGTTTGTTCCATCACTAGATCTCTCAAAAGAATGTTCACTGTCTGTCATCAATCTGTTTTAGAAACTTACAAGATTGTAATCAAGTGACCTCTTATATCTTACATGGTGGGCAAGTTAATGCCTCTAGTGCTTTCCTGTAGCTCAGCTCTCTTAATTTTGGTAACATCATTGTTGTTCCCTTTGGATCTTCTCTATTACCCCTTTTTTATGTGTGTTGATCAAACTTGAGAAGCATTGTCTAGTTCTAGTGGTATGAATGATACAAACAGCTTGCTGAATATTTCCTTGTCCATGTACTTAAATACAATTCTAATATTTGCTAGAATACAGTTGGTCTTCTAAACTGTTCTCCAAAGGAGGAACTCTTGCAACAGGTTTGGGATAATGTTTACACCCAAGTTTCTCTTAAACACAGATTCCAGCAACTCATTTCCTGTTCAATGAAAATAAAATCAAGGCCTTCTTTCACTGTGACCCATCCTCATTACTTTACATTTGTTTGGAATAAACTTCATAAACCAAATATCTGGCAAACCTTGGAGTCTATCAAAATCCCCTGGTAACTTGATGCAATCTTCCACACTTTTCATTTTCCCTCATGATCTTTGAATCATCTGCAAACATAGTACGGCAAGAGACCATGCCTTCTGAAAAGTCATTCACATAAATCAAGAAGAAAAACAGTCCCAGAAAAGAACCCTGCAGCACTCTGCTAATGACCTCAACTCATTCTGAAAAGACTCCTCTGACATGCATCCTTTGTTCCCTGCCACTATGATAATATTCTATCCAATAATGAAGTCCCCCTCTAATTTCAGCCTGGTGATTCAGCTTCCCTGGCAATGCCCCTCCCCACATTGCTGTACAGCATCAAATGCTCTCTGGCAGTCCAGATACAAGCAGTCCACCAAGCCTTCTTTTCTGTCTTATGCTGAGCTCACTTTTTTGTAAAAATCTAAGAGGTTTGGTATACATGACTTTCTTTCTCTAAAACCATATTTTGTTTTGTTATAAGTGTTTGCTGTTTTCTATATTAGCAAGGTAACACCGAGTACAGATGAAGAAAAAGCCTAATTCGTTCACATTCATTCTCTATCCGACATGTCTAATACAATGAAACCACAGCCCCTTACCCACACCTAGGCCCCACAGACCTTTCTGTTGTTTCATGGCTACTTCATATGCCCTGGTTCAGTCCACTATCAGCATGTCACCCCTTGTATACCAAATCACTCCAGTTCACTCTATCCAGTGTATGCCTTTCATCCCCTCCATGTTCAGGTCCCAAAAGCTTCAAATCTTTTTCATTCCATCCTTCCATCTCCAATTTGGTCTCCACCTTCTCCTTGTCCCCTTTACTTCTGACACATACATCCTCTTTGTCAACCTCACCTCATTTATTCTTTCAACATATCTAAACCATTACAGCACACCTTCTTCAGCTCTATCAACCACACTCTCCTATTACCACATCTTTCTCTTACCCTTATATTACATACTCGATCAAACCACCTTATACCAAGTATTGTCCTCAAGCATTTCATTTCCAACACATCCACCTTCCTCTGCACATCCCAATCTATAGCTCATGCCTTGCTGGGACCGCTATTCTTACAAACATACCCATTTTCACCCTGCCAGATAAAGAAGTCTCTTTCCACACATTCCTCAATGCTCCTAAAACCTTCACCCTCTCACTCACCCTATGACTCACTAGTGCCTCTGTGGTTCCATTTGCTGCAACATCCACTACTAGATATCTAAAACACTTCACTTCCTCCAAATTTTCTCCACTGAAACTCACATCCCAGACAACTTATTCTGCAGTGCTAAATCAAATAACCCTGCTTTTATTCATTTCTATTCATCTTTGTTATTTTCATCCTCTAAGCCAATCAGTGATCATCTAAAAATGTATACAAAACCCCCGCTAAAATTTACGTCAAATGTGTTACAAAAGGCGTCATCATATTCACTCTATATGTGTGTTTTGTGAACATTTTACTGAAAGCCCATCATATCTGGAAAAAAGCCCACATATGAATGTCAGTAAACCAGTCAAGGTGCTCAGGCAAGTTATTAGTATGCAAAGGAAAAGGAAAGCAATTCCAAGGGTTTAAGCAGGAGAGCATCTAGCTGATGTCCATCGGTTGCTTGGACTGGCTTCTTCACATGTTAAGACCATACTGGATAACAATGAGATGATAACAAGAACCAGCCAGTCTATAACATTCTTAACTGCAACAAAGATTTCATATACAAAGAATAAAGAATAAGTTGCTGGAAATTATGGAAAGCCAGGTGAGCATGTCAGTAGAAGACCAGAACCAGCATCACATGCCATTCAGCCAGCTTATCATTATGGAGAAGGAAAGGAGCCTTTTTACCAACCTACGAGGGAAAGAAGGTGAGGGATCTTTGATGGAAACTTTCATTGCCAGTCAAGGCTGGTTTGAGAAATTTAAACGTCACAGCATCCATATGACAGAAAATGCTGATGAACACACTTAACCAAACACACTGAAACAGATCCTCCATCAAGGAAATTACCCACCAGAGCTCATTTTTAATATGGTAGAAATAAGCTTGTACTGGAAACAAATGTTGTCTCACATATTCATCTCAAGAGATGAGAAGCATGAATCTGGATACAAAACAACAAAGGACTGCCTGACACTTCTGCTGGTCAGCAATGCTTCAGGAGATTTCAAACTCAAGCCTATGATTGTGTCCCACTACATGACCCAGCAAGCACTTTTGGGTCAAAAGACCACCTGCCTGTTGTTAGGAGGGCAAACAAAAAAGCTTTGGTGACATGAGAACCGTTCCAACAGTGGTTTACTTCCTACTTTTGTCTTTCTGTTGCACAGTACTGTGAGGAACAAACCTCAAACCAAAGATTAATCAGAATCGGATAATGCCCCAGCCATCCACAGTAACTAAATAGCTTAAGGAGAGTCCTACTTGTGGAGGTTGTGTTCCTATCACCTAATATGACTTCCCATATCCAGTCAAAGAACCAAGGAGTCATTGCCAACTCTATGAAATATCACTTCTGCCACACTTTCAAGCAGCTATTACTCACAATAGATGGTCCAACCAACACTCAATCGCCAAATTTTGGAAAAATTTAATATCAAGATGACTACTGAACACATTCACAAAGCATGGGTAGAAGTGAGTGTAACATGTATGAATAGTGCATGGTGGAATGTGTGTTAAATGTATCATGACTTTAGAGGCCTTGATGTTGAGAAAGACATCATCAGGAACATTGTCCGGCCAGCCAATCAATCTGGGGTTAATAAAGTAAATGTCAACAATGAGGAAGAGCTGCTGACATTACACAGGAGCACCTTAACAAGTGAGGAGATGCATGAGCTGGCTGAACACTATGCTAGTGAAGAAACTGAAGATACAGATAGTGAACCAGAAAAATTCTCAGTAAAAAGTTTTAAGCGACGCTAATTAAATGCTGTGCGATACCCTTGCACTGTTGCTGCCTTCTTTGCAAAGGACGATGAACCACAACATGGCCTGTCTTCTCAAAAGTAGCTGTTGTCTCTCATCTCACACTGCTGCCTAGAACATGTACATGCGTAGTAGGGGCGAGGCAGAGGTGGTAAACAATCTAGCCAGCCCCCTAAAAAATCAACTGGTGAGTGCTATCAAATTTAGTTTCATATTTCTTTATATGCTATGAATAAATTGTTTATCACAGTAATTTTTTTTCATGATTACTGTATGCCATTTTTGTTATTTTGTCATCAGTGTGCTGGAGCTTCTGCTAAATGTTTACTCTTTCATACAGATGACAATGGAAAATCACTTTTTTCATAATTCCACTGGTTGGTGTGAATATCTTGCAAAGGCAGTTCTAGAGCTTTGCTAGCATTTACAGTTTGGTTATAAGTGATTTTGAGAGAAAACTCAATCCCCATGTAGTGTATAGTTATTCAACATACTGGAGTGTAACATAGTTCAGAACAATAAAATCTTTATAGTACCATACCAATATAATAAAACTACTTTACATTCTATAACAATCTTGCCTTTTGGTGTGGTTTGATGCTTAAGAGAGATGCAAAGAGGAGCATTTACTGAAAGACACAACAGTGATTCAGACAAAATGACAATTACAAGTGAACTAAAGAACGAAGATAGCCTTTTTCTGTCTTTCTTCCTGGTGCCACCTCGCTGAAGCTGGGGTAGCGATGCTGTTTCCTGCGGGGTGGGGTAGCGACAGGGATGGATGAAGGCAAGCAAGTATGAATATGTACATGGTACATCTCTCTGTATGTGTATGTACATGTTGATATGTATATGTATGTATATGTACGTGTATGGGCATTTACATATATATATATGTGTATATGAGTGGATAGGCCATTCTTCACCTATTCCTGGCGCTACCTCACTGACGTGGGAGACAGTGATTAAGTATAAAAAAAAAAATGATAAAACATGCAAGAATGTCAAATAGGCAACCCAGAAAAGTGAGAACTCCGACCCTACATTGCATAAACAATGAAAATACCTTCAAAATTATTATCTTATTGATATGCCACATATAATCAGTAAATCTTCCAAAACATAAGTTCATTCAGCCTGGTACACTGGTACATATGGTACAAAGTGCATGAGTAAGAGGCATGGTAAACTGTTATTTATATTTTGTAAGTACAGCATTGCATGCAGAGGAAAGTGTTACCTGTGAAGGCGTCTGTGAGTAGGGAGCAGAGGGTGGGGATGGGAAGGAGGAGGAGGACTTGGAGCTGGTGTAGGACTGGTAAGTTGGGCCAGCAGACCCCACCAAGCTCCCTAGGCCACCTGTGCCACCGCTAGTTTCATTCTTGGCCAGGTCAGGCAGACCCTGAGGAGCAGCACTGCTACTGATACTGCTACGCTGGTTTCCAGACACGAAGGCCCCTCCAGAGGGTTTGCGCTCAGTTGTTTGAGAAGTGGGAAATGGAATGGGCTCAGGTCCAAGCTGCAAGAGTGAGCACCACTAAATTGTTAGGCAACACACTAGCTGTCTGGCTGATATGTTACACTCTCATGCTTGTTACTCAAGCAATGTGGCAACTCAACCTTGTTTAAGCTAGCCCTGCACATAACATAAATTACAATGGGATTATCTGATTATGGCCATATGCTTATGTGGCAAGCAAAGGCTAAGAAACCATTCAGGCTGTTACTCATCAACTTTAGCAGATGTAAACACAAAGGCAGTAACTGAAAAGGTTTGACAGATTAGTAACCTAGCTATTTGTTATTGATAAAACTATGCATCTTCTCATTTAAATCTTTACGATGTTTTCTAAGGAAACTAATATCATGCATCTAACACACCTCTAATAAGGAAATACAAAGCCTACTTTTTTCAGCTTGTATAAGTAATATAAAAGATAGATATTCATCCTGATCAACATACCTTTTGAGTTTGTGGAAGAGAAGTAGAAAGAGACACAGATGTGAGATCTTTGGTGACAGGAGGAGTAGAAGATGATGGGTCACGAGAAGTGACAGGAGTAGTGCTTGCTAGACCAGTACTGTTTGAGCTTGTCTTTACATCTGCAGTAAAGTCAAAAGTCTCTGTGCCAAATTCTAATCCACTGAACTGCACATCTAGTGCTGCCATAGCATCTTCCGGCATTTCGACAGCAGAAAGAGGTATCTGAAAGAAAAGGAATTATTCCTCCTAGAAGTATGGTAAGAAATACATACTCTAAATGTTCAACTGAATACAAGATCTTACATTCCTGATGAAAATATCCAAAAACAAGACTAATCAAAAAATTGCTAAATTACTAGTGTTTTGCCAAAACAAGCCATAAAATCAGCTGTCAGTTTAAGAAAATGGATAAAATGGATTAGAAAAAAGTCATTAAATGTCATCACTCGAGTTTAATGCTGCCCGAGATGGGAGATGCATGAAAACATAAATCTTGGATGGATATGTAGGTTTTGGCTGTGGATGGTAATCTACACTTTTACTAAGTTATACATAACATCACTACATCAGTAACACGGGAAACACCTACACACATAGAAATTCAAAATTCATTGAAGATAAAAAATTTCCCCTACAACTAGCTGTGATAACATACCAAACTCACACATAAAACACTTCTTACCAAAAGCAATCCAACCACCCAGAGATATCTTCAACAACAACTGGCTACAAAATAAAATCCCAAAAAAATCGCCCACATAATACCCAACCTGAAACCCTCTAAGCTCCCCCAACTCTCCCTCCTCCTACTGCCCTAAATCACTGATGTCATCAATGTTAACCTCCTTGAAAATCTGATCTACAACAGTCAAGGTGTCCTCTCATTCACATAGCATAGCACTAGGCCCAAATACTCCACTACTACACTGCACATGGACATCAAACAACACATCTGGATGGCTTCAACCAACCACGAACCCTCCTCTTGCACTGTATTAGTGCCAACAGATGTCAACATAACAACAAAGACAGTAACACACTTCCTTGACATATCCTCATATGGGAGATATTTGAAAACATCCTCAAAAACAATGACAAACAGTGGTTAGCCAATGTCATAACTAGCCAACAAGTTAGTTACCCACACATGCTTCATCTCCAAAGCCATACAACTACAATGTATTTACCTTGGGAAAAGTTCTCTCTCCTATCCTCCCCAATCCTTACCTAAATAATCTCCCCAAACCTCCAACAGATCACACTGTAAGAGTCCTCTCATGTGCAAATTTCTTTTATACCTGTTAGCCATTACCTCAGCTACCAAAATATTGCCAAAAACAAATGAATAATGGCCTCATGTCCTCATATCCACTCTCCAGCTGTCAAGTATAATGCATAGGCAAAAGACCTCGCAATTCCACCTCAAAGTCCTGACATTGCCAAAGCAACAACAAACATGCAATATCACACTATTATGCAGTGGCTCACTTTAAACAAAACATCTGCATCTCCCGAGAAATCCACTGTCAAGCTCTTAATCCCAGGCTCACAATCCCAACCTAAACTTTCTTATAACCTTGAAATGTCGACCACCATCACACTAAACAGAACTCCAACCACACTTAGTATCACTTATCACATACATGACATTTAATAACCAAACCAAAAACATCAACACAAAGGATATAAACAAACTAAAAACCCTCAAAACACTTACTAGCACCAGCTTTAGGCTAGGAAGAGGCTCAATCAGCTTTCTATATCATTATCCACTTCACCCAAACCACACCATAACCATCCATCAACCCCAAAAAGAAACAAAAACTTATGCATGTTTCACACTTCAGCAATATGTATTCAAAGATTCCTCTCCTCTAATTCATGTGACAGTAACTACCCACTATGTACAGTCATGACTCAACAAGCACTGAACAATCAACCTCCTAACCCAGTCTTAAATTCTACCCCACCAGATATACATACATCTGAAACTACACTACCTAGGCATGTAAATGAGACACTCTCTCACCTAAGTTGTGGACACCACCCATCTATAAAACACTACAAACACAGATCTAACATCCATCACGCCCAAGATGCAACTTTCATAATGAAGACACTGAACACTTTCTCCTGAACTGCCCAGCAATTACTTCACACAAATACATAACCCCACAACCCTTCGTATTTATACTGTGGTCCTACCCAGTGGATGTGGCCAGCTTTCCGTGCACTAAGTGCTCTACAAGTATTAATTGGACCAAAAAATAAGTTATAAAAGAAAAGGCCACAGACAAAGTTCTGGCCCAATTTTTTTTAGTAGTAAGAAAAGGGAAATAAATATAATACATCGAATTCAACTGATGAAAAAGATCCCTTCTTCACTTAGTACAAGCCTGTTTACAGAATAATGCCTTCATTAAAGAAGAAAAACTATGCAGAGATGATTCATTTAACAATAAAAAGAGTACTTTACTTTAATTACCAAAACAATCATGACCAGAGGATGGTGTTCCTTTTACCTTTGAGGTCTGGGGTATTCGAGGTCTCTGTGTTTTTGGACGAGAAGGCAGACTGGAAGTTACAGTTGATAAACTAACACCTTTATTTATTACACTAGTGCTGTTGCTTATACTGCTGGCTAGGCTACTTGTTACCACACTGTGCAGACCTGAAAATATAAATTGTAAGTATAAAATGTTATCCTTGGGATAAAGGAGAAAGAATACTACCCACCTTTCTCTTGTGTCATAAAAGGAGACTACGAGGAACAAGAGTCAGGGGCTGGATGTATTACTTTCCAAAAGACAGAACAAAGGAAAGAGTTAAATGAGGATCTCTTGTCCTCTAAAGCTCAGTTATCAGTTCTGGACACTGCCTTGCTCGTGCAGAAAATAGCAAACATGCATGAAAAAAAGGTATACAATGTAGACCAATTATGATGGTGACATCTTTAATACTTGTTACCACACCAGGCAGACCTGTAAAAATACTTTGAATGGAAATATGCAACAAACACTAAAATGCATGGAAGTACATAATGTACATCACTTACGACAGTGACATACCTGTCATCAAAAAAAGAATAGTGTATAGAGAATTCTGAAAGTCACTATTCTCCTGACATTCTAGTTTTTAAATAAGCCCCAAAGAAAGTTTCTGAAAATATGCCACACTGTTACTGAAGAAATTGCTTCAGATTGAAGTAATAGACAGAAATGGGAAAGCAAAATAATGTAGGCAACCCACAATTCAAAAATAAGGCAAAAAATGTTGTCATACTGCTATGTCCATTCACAATGGGACTGTAGCCTACAAGATTAACAAAAAATAGGGAAGAATACAATAAGAAATTTCTTTCTTTTGACTAATCAATACTTTCTCTTTTACACTTATCCAATGGTTAACCAACAAAACCATAAATCATAAAAAAGAAAATCAATTAAACAATTAAGTTAAAGGAAGGTACACATTGTATAAAAATACACAAAAGGCTTGTAATTTGCAAGCTATTTCAAATTTGAAAAAAAAGTTACCAAAGTGGCTTAACTCTTCTCCAAATCCTATTAAAAGATAATTAACCAAATAACCTACATTTTTGACAACTAATCTTCATAAGTCGCTCTTTCTTCACTTATCCTCCCCATATATCCTATGCATTTCAGCAAACATTAGTCTGGTCTCTCAATCATACTGCATAAACTATCACACCTTTCTCATTCCTTTCACAATCAAGCCACTTCATATTCTCATCCATGTTTTTTCAATTTTTTTAAAAATATCCAGGGACCAAGGCTCACATCCATGCAACACTGTCAGGACATCCATCTTTGCACCAACATACAATGACCTTTACATCAACCCACACCTCACCTTACCAAAGACCTTATCCACTCTTCCACCTTATAAATCACTTCAGCTGCCAAGGTTCCATATGCTTACAGGTCTCCTCCCAGGTACCTTAGACACACTACTTTCTCCAGATTCTCCTCATTCAGATTTACTCTCAAACCAACCTGTCTTATCCACCTGCTATACATCATTGCCTTACTTTTGTTCACATTCACTCTCAATTTTCTTTCTTACTCTCTCCACAGTCATTCTCTAGCCATGCCAATGACAACATAATTTTCACACTGCTGAGAAGGACACTAAGCAGCTTTTAGTTTTAGATTTTGAGGACCAAGCAGATGATCCTCAACAATCTGATCTAACTTTAGATCACTTGGGGAGTAATTCTACAGAGACTGGTTCTTCCCGTGAGATGATGCAGGATAAAGTGTTTATAGCAAAAGTGGAGGCAGCACTGCCAATGCATCATGACAACAGTGCATCTGAAAGGTGTAGCTTACCCAGTAATTCTAAAAACTCATAATTTTACTCTTATGAAAAAAAATCATCATTGAATGCACACAGCAGGAAAATGGGGAAGAGCAAAGTGGTCTCAGGAGTGACAGAGGATGCATGGACCAGAACTTTTCTTTCTTCTTGGAAGCATGCATTGGTACATATATCCCTTAAAGATTCTAGTGTACTTCAAAAGGAAGTCATGGTTTATCATACCCACGATCACTACATTCAATCTTCTACAATCCACAGAGACCTGGATAACATTTGGTTTGCAAACTAAAACTACAGATAAGTTACTCACTTTGTGAAGGACCAATGATTCCACTCGCCTGCAGATCTTTGCACAAATCATGAATTTCTCTTCTTTGGACACCAGGATCCTCCACAGATGAATTTTCACCTGAAAGGTATATCCAATATCAATACCAAATATAAAACCCCTATGCAGAGTAATAACATGTCATCATCATCATCATCAACTAACATTTTCCATGGAGATCTACATTTCAATTTGAAAAGATATGGTTAATGGAACAGACTTCCTATACCAATAGCTTGAAATGAAACCATGATGACAGTGCCAGATCATCTATCCCACCTAAACTTTTAAACTCCCAAACTGCCTTAACAGAGTTCATGATGGCAATACTTGAGTCAATGGATTCCAGTAAAATCTCAGCAGCCCAACCTACTACCTCCCTTCATTTAAAATTGGAGGGAAACTCAAACTATTTAATCAAATACAAAAAATTTTCTAACAAATCATACCTCTAAAATCCTGGGAAGTATCTCCATTTTCTGAATCTATAGCACCTCAGTATAAAGACCTGCTCCCAAACAAAGGAAAACACTACTTACATAATATCATCATAATCCTTAAGCAGAAAGGCTGCCAACTCAATCACATGAACTTCACCCTCTTGGACTCTTCTTAACACAGGTAGAAGATACAAAAGTCAACATTCACACATCAGCTGCACTATAAAAGGGGGTATAACAACCAACCCTAATGCATATTTAGATGAGCATCCTGCACAAGAATCCTGGACCCTTATGAAGTCGGTGAGCCACACCTAATACAACATCTTGTTCCTTTACTGCCACCAGTCCTTTCAGCTTCCCATAGAACCTACCATCACACCAGAAGTAATGAGGAACTCAAACTCATGGTTTCCTACAACCAAGTAACTAAACAAAAAGGAGAAGATTGATGACATAACATCCTGCTTGGAGCAACCAAGGTTAGGAAGGATTCTACATGACCAAAACATTATCCTCTATTACAACTCTAACAACTGACCTCTTCCTAAGTACAGTCAAGGGGGACTGTTTCATAATTTTTCTTCACAATTAAATCTGCACTAGAAATTTGCCCTTTGCCAGTAGCCTCTCAAGGGTGAAGCACTAAAGGGCAAGAAGCAACACCGTAGTTCACCAGTTATAGAGACTTTTGCTGTGGCCATTCCCTTGAGGGACTTCCAAGAGGGAATGGGCATCAGATATATGGATATATATAAAGTAAATCAGAACAAAACTTATTCTACAGAGAAAAAACTGACTATTATATTAAAAAAAATTCTTTCTTTGCTCAACAAAAATGGTAAACCTTTTCTCATACTGTAAATGTTTCAAAGAGGTTTCTGCACTGTTAAGCCTATCTATATTGTTTTGTGGACTATTCTTTTTTTGTAGGAAATCTATAGAAAAAAATTCTACCTACCAGAATTTGGCTAAAGTGTCAACTTTTCAGGTATGTTTATACTCCATTACGAATGAGGTGGGTGTATTCATATGTCAGGCAGCAAATAATGTACATTTCAGAGCAGGGTTTGAAAAAGACAATTAACAGCCAAAAGACTAACAATAATGCCATGTAGCACATTTGTTTTAACCACCTTAGTTATCTTCCCACTCAATTCTGATCATCTTCTCTTTAAATGATATCTATTTATTTTGCTTTGTCGCTGTCTCCTGCGTTAGCGCAAGGAAACAGACGAAAGAATGGCCCAACCCA
>JAUTXX010220680.1:0-14787 GCA_032273605.1 Panulirus laevicauda | reverse complement strand
GCATGCTTATTGTATCAGTTTGTAAGTGTACGTGTCGTGGTTAACACTGCCACTGGACTGAAATTGCATGCTAGCTAGTATTCATCAGCCACAACACAAACTGAAGCAAGTATATATCGGTTTAACTCAATTGCAAAAATCATCTTAAAAAGATGACTCAGTTATATAGTCTATTGTAGTTATTATCAGATGGTGTGAGATTTTCATCACTCCAATACCGACATCTTAAATGTAAAATTTATAGATCTAAACATTTGTAAGTAATTCAATGATCAGCACTGGGATGGGCTATTAGGAGGTGGCACCTTAAGGAATTGTGGTCATTGTAACAGTGGCAACAGCTTCTGTCCAGTGTGGGTTGATAAGTGACGCTTTAGATTTGCTCCTTTTGTTGTACGATATGAACAGTGTGGACATTTGAATGGCTTTTCTCCAGTATGTATATGAATATGATGTTTCAAAACACTATCCTGAGCAGCACGGAATGGACAGAAAGAACAAGCATATGGCCTTTCTCCTGTGTGGGTGCGGATATGTCTATGTAGGTTGCCTTTTTGAGCAGCACGGTAGGGGCAATATGCACAAGAGTAGATCTTCTCCTTTGCCTCCCTTATAGCTCGTCCTTGAGAATCACCACCTTGCTCACCAACTGTCAAGACCTACAAAGACAAAAAGATACCCATGTCACTTAGGGGTAGTTAATGGTCACTCAGGTCTAAAATGATATACATTAGATTACTGCTTGAGTATGAATAAATGCCTTTGTACATCCAAAGAGCTTTATAAGAGTCATGTACTTATAATATATATAAACCAACCTTGTTCTGCTAATTATGACAAAATTACTTATTGTCATTGTGAATCTGCATGTGTTGTTTTAAAACATCTGATCGACCACATCGGTATGGACAATGTGGGCAGCTGAAAGTCAAGGTGCCACTATGTGTACGGATATGATTTTGCAGATGGACTTTTTGGGAAGCTCTGTAGGAACACAGGTGACAGGCATATGGTTTTTCTCCACTATGAGTTCGCAGATGCTTTTGAAGGCTAGTTTTCTGACTTGCACGATATGGGCAGATTGGACAGGCAAAAGGCTTCTCTCCAGTGTGAGTCCGACGGTGACGTTCATATTCCCATTTAGTGGCAAATGCCTTGTCACAGTCAGGACACTGGAAGTGCTTGGCAGTCATCAGTTGCTCCGTACCTCTGCTATCCTCCGATGTAGGGTTGCAACCCACCCAGCTTCTGGGCCAACCAGCCTATAAGAAAAGAAACTGTCGAAGGTTGTTGCTGTGGTGCAATGTATTTCACTAACCTAAAATAAAATATGATAATACAGTATTATCTATTAAAATGCCTTTCAACATTGCTCACTGGTATTCATTTCATCCCATAGTAACTGGTGGTGTTATAATGATTGAATCCTTTTAAACTTATATCTGAGGGTACTGCATCACATGTAAAGATATACACAACTCCACCAAAAATTAGAATAATAACTTTTTACAGAGAGAAAATTCAAACTGATTTCATAATAGGCATTATAATTTTTATTCATTACATCAGTTAAGCATGAAACTGCTCAATTCAGAATGCAACTTACCAAATGTAAATTTTGAAATTTCCTGCAGATGTGGTGCATATATTCAATCTAGTTTTTAAGCATTTATCCAAGGAAGAAGTGAATTATTTGGTCAAAAATACGCAAATCATATGCACAATGTGTGTGATGTTAAGTATCCTTTGAAATGAAAATAAAACTTCCAACAACTAAGCCCTATATTCTAGATATATCTTAAGAACATACTGACACATTAAGTCCTTTAAAAAGTTTTCTGATAACATTAAATTTAAGAGTGGTCAGAATGATCACTTCATACAACAATGTGCTCAGAGTTGCAAATACTGAATTTCTGTAAAATATACTGTTTAGATTTTGTCCAGTTATGGACAGTTATCTTGAAAATCAACAGAGTGTTTCATTTAATAAGACTAAGTAGGATTTTGTAAAACTATATATATATTCATTTATTTATATATCTATTGTTCTTTGTCGTTGTCTCCCACGTTAGCGAGGTAGCACAAGCAAACAGACTAGAAAGAATGGCCCATCCACCCATATACACATATATGTACATAAACGTCCACATATACATACACATACATTACATACATACACATGTACATATTCATATTTGCTTCCCTTCATTCATTCCTGTCACTACCCCGCCCAACAGGAAAAAAGCATGACGACATAACCTTTCCCTGGGGATAGAGGAGAAAGAATACTTTGCATGTATTTCCTGCATGTTGTAAAAGGTAACTAAAAGGAGAGGGAGCAGGGGGTCAGGATATCCTCCCCTCCATTTTTTACTTTTCCAAAAAAAGAAACAGAGAAGGAGACCAAGTGAGGATTTTCCCCCTTAGGCTCCGTCCTCTGTTCTTAACACTACCTCACTAATGTGGGAAATGGTGAATATGTATGAAAATTTTATATATATATAATCAGTATTTCTGAGTTTTACTGATGAGCACTTTTGTGTAACAGTGGCTTTAAGTTCCGGCATTTATCAATTTTAATTCTTATTGATATGAATGTATCAAAGAAAGTCTTTTCCTTGAGTTTATCTAAAATGTAATCATATAATGGGAGTAAAATAGAGTTCTTCCTCTGTGTACTTATATTTTACTGACAATATTTACTGAGATCCATCAAAGAATCATTAATTCTAATGGTTATTACTGGATAAAAAAAAAGTTGACGAGAGAGAGAACTAAATGTACATATAAAACCACTTCATCATAATCTCATCAGTAACTTCTGAAAATGTGTTAATTCCTAACCTACCTTAGCTAAATCTCTGTTCAGTAGGACTGAAGACTGTATACTTTTTACCTTCCTTGTTTATGATTTCTTGTGTACTAAACAATATACTTGTATCATAATAACCATACATACAGGAACATATGAGCATCAAAATATGAGTGTTTCACATTATGGATGAAAGGAACATGGGTAATCATGAGCTGCATTGACCAACTACTGGGACTACTGTAGTGGGACATGTTGAGCTCCTAGTTTAATTTTTTCATGGAACTTGTCCTCCAATTATAATTTCCCTACAGTGAATAATACCTACAATTAATGTCATTCGAATCCTAATACATAATAATTTATGATACTGAATCGTTAAAGGTCTAGGGAGTACACAGTTTGTAATCAATCACCGACCATGGAGATATATTACAGTTGTACCAGCATGGGTATCGGGAGGGTGAGTGACAGCTGAGTAGTGAATGAATACTTCAGTGGTCAAGTTATGCTCCTCTGACCCAGGTAGCAGTCTTTTCTTTCTGCCTCACCTACACATGAACTGCTAGCATTCTGTACACAAACGTACAATCACTCCTTGTCACACATTACACAAGTCAGTCTTTGTAACTAGCTTTTCCTGCAATGAGTGCTACATGCTATGCCTGTCTTTTGACAAAATGGTAGAAACAATAGATAGAAGTGATAGGTAAGGCCATTAGGCATGAGCACTAGGTATAAACATTAGGCAAAAGTAGTATGTAAAACATTAAGTGAGAGCATTAAGTTGAAGTAGTAGGTCGGAACATTAGACACATAGGCAGAAGTAGTTCATAGGAACATTATGTCGGAGCCTCTGGAAACATTAAGCTAGAGTTGTCATTTTCCAGTGACCCATCAAGGGTGAGGCATAGAAGGCTAAACAGTGGCAATGGAGTTCCCCAGTTATGGCGACTCTTTTGCTGTGGCCATCCCCTTGAGGGAGTTCAAGAAGAGAACAGACACAAGAGATATAGGTAGACAGATAGATATGAATTACAATATTACTGTACTTAAGAGATAAAGTTACCAATTTCTTTATCAAGAGTTCTATGAAAAACTTTTGTGGTATGTAAATGAAATTCTTAAACTTGGTGTATCGTAAATCAACTGCACTCAGAACATGGAAACTTGCATAGACAAAATAACCAAACTCAATGAGCAAAAATCATGAAACTTAACAAAATACATTTTCATATCTACTATCAATTACAAATATCCTCAAGAAAAAATATTACATATTTAACTCCCATTTTCATCTACATAATGAAACAATAGTTGCAAATTAGTATTCACGAAATGTTGAAATTACTGCATATGAAAAATCTCACAATGGATGAAAGTGGCATGAAAACTTACATAATATATTTGAAAATGATGATAGATTTCAGAATAGGAGAATGGAGCCCTAAAGTACAAGACCTGATAATATCATAAATAGAGCATGATAATATCAATGCTTTGCAGTACTTCAGAAACTCTATTTAACATTCAAAGTATTTGGTCACTAAGCGATGCTTCCTCTTGATGTGCCTAGCAAGGTTACTTTGGTCATTTGTTCTATATGTGCAGTGTGGACAAGCAAATGGAGAATCCCCTGTGTGAGAACGGATATGTCGCTGGAGGTTTCCCCTTTGTGTTGCTCGGTAAGTACAGTGAGGACAATGGAACACCCGAGGATCTAGTCCTTGATCCAATCTCTGGCCATCCCTAAGAACTGATTTGTTATTGACCCTCTGGTTATCCCTGGGATCTAGTCCATGATTCACCCTTTGATTATGTATGTCTTCCTGAGTTGCAAGCACCAAACTACCCCAAACAGCTGGACCACTGCTTCTCTGGTCACCACCGATCATGACCTACAAAGACAAAAAGGACTACTATCACTGATTTAGCAATACTAATTTTTCCTTTTTTCTCTTGTTAATTTAGCACTGCACATAAGATTACATATCACTGATTTATATACAATTGTTGTAGGCTCTCTTATATGGTAAATGGATTCTTTATTTTCAACACTTAATTGCCTTTCCCACCATAGCAAGGTAGCATAAGAACAAGCAAACAATGACTTCACTCATACACATCCAATCTCTAGCTCTCACATTTAATGCACTAAAATGCACTCCTATCCACAGCTGAGCCCTAAAGATGAATTCTTGATGTATGTTTAACACTTAATCTGCCTTGGTTCAGCCCACTGACAGCACTTTTCTTCCCATACAGTACCACACTGATCCAATTAATTCTATCTAATGCATGCCTCTTGTCCTGATACTCCACAACCTTCTTCAGTTCATCCTTTCATCTCCTTCTTGCACTCCCTCTCACCCTTGTTTCTTCCATTTCAGACATGTATCTTCTTAGGCAGACTTTCTTCTCATCCCTTCCATATACCCAAACCATTTCAGCACACTCTGATCAGCCCTCTCAATCAGACATAAATTTCACAAACCCTCTCCACACAATGCCCTAGAAACTGCAGAAGTCTATGGAGGTTTCACAATTATATGTCCTATTTAGGTCTTGTCTCACCTCTGCATTTTTTGTCTCATTTACCACATGGTCAAACTTGAACATTACATGACCACTTACCAATAACTGCATCATAAATAATATTCTCAGTATCCAGGATAGTACTGTATGTGTACTGCATGTGTAAAGAGCAGATTCAGTGGTAATATCAGTCTCTCTCATCCTAATGTGTTCAGTGACATGTTGGTACAGGACATTTTCCTGTACACACTCTAAAAAACTATCTGCATGACTCTCTGTCACCAGAGAATCTAAAATCCTCCAGTCTATCAATATATAATTTAAATCTTCCATTATCAGTACTTCACAATCTCTGAAAAGTGTGTGTTTTACTGTTTCCTGTACCATCCTGACTGCTCTTTCATTATCATCATTATACATTTTTGCTGGATCATTGCAATTCTTCGGAGAATTATATTATGTCAAACCCTTAATGCCTCTACAATTATATTTACACAAGTTGGGTGATGTGTTTATATGGATATTTTTGCACTGAGTTTCATGCCTCAATTTCAAGTTGCACTGAGCCTGGGTAGTGGCGAGGTGACAGTATAGGAAAATTTCTCCCAAGAGTCAGTCATACTCCATCCACATTATTGAGAACATTTACATTAATTTTCTTACAAGGAAACTGAGTGGTTTAGCTACATTTAGAGGACCGCACAAAAAATTATCCAGAATTATCCGATGATGATGGTCTGTCTTTGCATCATGTGGAGAAGGATTTTATGGGCACTGACTCTTTCAGCATCAAAAGTTAAAACGAGGCACGAGAAGGCTTTCTATGAAAAGTGAAGGCAGTTTTGCCAGCATCTATCTGACCTTGATAACACTATGTTTGAGTGATGGAGCTGGTAATATTACAAACCTTTATATTTTTGTTATAAAAAAATCATTGAATAACATTAATGATAACAAGAAATTATTTATCACGTATGAGAAAACATCATAATGATCAGTATCTCGATGAAGGTGAAATAATGAAACAGGCACAATGGCAACTTACTTGGCACACAGGCCTTACTCTCACTCATTTTAGCCTTTGGTGATGAAAAATCTACAATAAATTCTACAAGTCAGTTGTGTACAGTAAAAGTAATAGACTAAACATACTTCTGATCAGATTTCTTTTTTCATTGTCATATGAATATCTTTGAAACTATAATATCAAATACATTTTCAGACAACTTGAAAAACAAATCTATGGGTTAGAGAGGATGACTAAATAGCATGTTTGGGGGTTTACACTTCCCTATAGTTACTTTTCCCAATATGTATTGTCTAAATGGGCCATCCTCCACTACTTTCTGAAACTTTGTCATCCTTCATCACTCTTCTCTCTTTCAAGGTTGGCTCTCTCAGTTCTATTACTAACATTGTTGACTTCTTCTAGACCTTCCCTATTTGCTTTTTGCTTCTTTAAGGGCAGTGCCTAAACTTGAGAAGCATATTCTAGTTTTGGCCTTATTTAGAATAGAACAGCTTGCTTAGTATTTCCTTATCCATATACATTAAACCTCTTCTGATATTTGTATCATAAGGTTTGTATCCTTGTCTCCCTAAGTACTCCCCTAATGCGGGACTCTGGTGAAAGGTTAAAGATGATGTCTGTCAATTCCTAAGTCTTCTCACAAAGAATCCTGCAGTTTATTTTCTGCCACAAAATAATCATGTCAAGGCCTTCTTTCACTTTGTCCCGACCTGATTACTCTACTTTTCCTCAGGCTGAATTTCATCAACCAAATATCAGACTAACTTTGTGGAGTCTGTTTAGGTCTCCTTTTAAAAGTTAATGCAATCCTTCTTCCTTTTCATCAGTTGCGAACATACTCAGAATGAAGTCTATCACTTCAGCTGTCATTTACATAGATCAAGAAAAGTAATGGTCCCAAAACAGAGCCCTTTAGTACTCCAATGGTTACCTTGACCTATTTGGAAAAAAGACTCCTCTAACATGCATCCTCTGTTCCTGCCCACCGAGAAAATCTGTCTGTTGAACGAGTTTCCCCCGACTCCAGCCTGGTGATTCAGCTTCTTAATCAGCCTCCAGTGCATCACAGTATGAAATGCTTTCTGGCAGTCCAGATACAAACAATCCACCCAACCTTCCCTTTTGTCTAAGACTGACCTCACTCTCTTATGAAACTCTAAACGGTTTGTTATATATGACCTTTCCCTAAAACAGCACTGTCTCTCACTCTGGTAATTTCTCCTCTGTAGAACGTCATCCACATGCTTTCTAATAATCATTTCACATGCTACACTCATTAGCAAGATTGGGATGTAGTTCAGTACCTGTTCCTGGTCTCCTTTACTACTGATAGGTATGATATCTGCCCTTTTCCATTCCCTAGGCACTTTGCCTCTCTCCATTGACATCTTGAACAGCATTCTAAGTGATTTGTTTAGTGTGCAGTGGTTTGTATAGCATATCTGCACACATATTCAGTTCATATGGTGAAATTCGTCAGACCATACGCTCTTTATGGGTCACAAATGTTCTGTAATCTGTTGATATATTTTTCTAGATATTGTGATGATTTCTAAAATCTCCTCCTTATGCCTTATCACTGATGTCAGGCTATACTGTCTTCCACAGTGAAAACTCTTGAATTTGTTATTCAGGTTTCTCATAAATCCTTACATCATCCTCAACAATTCTTTTCTCTGAATTCCTTAGCCTGATAAGATGCTCTTAACTAACATATGACTGAAGATGAAAATTTATGCCTTTTTTATATGTTAGCTGAAATGACATGGGCAGCTGAGGCCCTAATCAAGGTTATCCCATCAATGTAATAATATATCTATTTACTTATTATACTTAATCGCTGTTTCCCACATCATTGAGGTAGTGCTAGTAACACGTGTGACAGGGTGGCGAAGGGAATGGATGAAGGCATCAAATATGAACATGTACATGTGTATATATGTATATGTCTGTGTATGTATATGTATACATTGAAACATATATGTATGTATATGTGCGTGTATGGGCGTTTATGTATATATATGTGTGTATGTGGGTGGGTTGGGCCTTTCTTTCATCTGTTTCCTTGTGCTACCCCTCTAATGCGGGAGACAGCGACAAATATAATAAAAACAATAATAAAGAACCCATAATACTTGCCATTTCCCTTCACAAGGGTAGAGGGTCTAAAGCAGAAGTGCATCCAATTTTGAGCTATCGTACATTTCATACTGAACAATACTTGTTTTCCTCTCACACTGAGAATCTCTTCTCTGTCAATGCACCTCATTTTTTCATCTATGAATTTTCCTGCTGATTTCTTTCTTAATCTTCTAACAATTGTTCTCTTTGCATGTCTGGAAAATAACAGTATGCCATCTTCTTTCTGTACTACTCCTTTCTCAGTTCCAAAAATATTCATCTCACTGGTAAATCTAAATGATCTGCTACCACTTAATTTCTTTCAAGAATCCATCCTAACTATATCCACTCCTGATGAAAACCTGATAACCTGAATAATATTTCCCACTTCCTGTCAGATGTCAACCTCTCTGACAAGAAGGTAGAACTCTGTCATGGAATCTTGGACCAGACAAATGATCCACTCTGCACATATAAAGTACATGAAGTTATGTCAAGCCTATAGATCAAAAGAAAAGATTCTCAATTGCTTTTCAAGATAACAGAGTATCAAACCTTTAGTGCAATATTGATAAACAGGTGCACTGGAAGACTTAAGGGCCATATCCATGACCCGTAGGCATCCATCAATAGTGGCAAGAACAGGTCGATCTGATGCTCCCCAATCCACATCCACCACCTTGACTATGTCGCGAGGAGACTTGACTTGACTTACCAGCAGTACCTGATGAGAAAGTAAGATTTCTCCAAGAACTCATTAAAAGAAAAACAGTACCTAGCTCTCTAAACCACACCTCTCTCTTATCCTTTCATTGCTTACATGACCAAACCACCTCCCACCACATAATGTCCTTAAACATTCCATTTCCAACACATCCATGCTCCTCCACACAGCCTAAATGACAGCCCATGCCTCGCATCCACATGATATTGTTGGGACTACTATATCTTCAAACATACCCATTTTTGCCCTTCCAGATAATGCTTTCTTTCCACACATTCTTCAGCACTTTTGCTTCCAATTTCCATTTGCTGCCATGTCCACTCCCAGGTATTTAAAGCACTTCACTTCCTCGAAGTTTTTCCATTCAAACTCACACCCCAACTAACCTGTCCCTCATCCCTGCTAAACCTAACAACCTCACTTTTATTCACATTTACTCTCAATTTTTTTCCTTTCACACACTCCCAAACACAGACACCAACTTCTGAAGTTTCTCATTCAAATCTGCCACCAGCACAATATGATCAGCAAATAACAACTTACTCACCTAAAATGCACCTCTTTCCCCAGCAGACTGCATACTTGCCCATCTTTCAAAGATGCTTGTATTTACCTCAGTCACTAATCCATTCTCAAACAAATTATATAGCCATTGTGACATACACCATTCACCCTCCTCTCTACCAATTTGCACACACACCACACGCTCTTGATGAAAATGCTGCTTCTTCTAATAGCTGTTTTTCTACACCATACACTCATAATACTTTCCTCA
Source organism: Panulirus laevicauda (assembly GCA_032273605.1). Lineage (NCBI taxonomy): Eukaryota > Metazoa > Arthropoda > Malacostraca > Decapoda > Palinuridae > Panulirus > Panulirus laevicauda. The sequence goes on along the minus strand of JAUTXX010220680.1, from coordinate 4,787 downwards.
AAGCATCTCCATCAACTACATATGTTTTCTGTACATCCATAAATGCCTCTTACAGTCCTGTTTCCCTAAGTATTTTTCACACATTTTATAAAGGAAACACCTGATCCATTCACCTACAACTCATGAATCCACAGTGTTCTCCTCCAATCTGATTCTCTGCTTGCCACCACCCTCTCAAGCACCACTCTAACATACAATTTATGAGGTACACTCAATAAACTTGTAACCCCTGCAATTTGAACACTTACCTTTATATTCTATGTCTTTAGGCAATAGCACTATATGTATTCATCCTTTCCATCTTTATACATTTCAACATGATCTCTATGTACATTGAAAATACCAACTAAACAGTCAACGAGTCTTCTCTTCCTTTTAGGAAACTCAACAGCAATAAACTGCAATAAATACGTTGTAAAGATTTTTTTCCTTCAGACAAATGAAACAATTTTGTGAATAATATCCAGTCAGTATGAGCTATTATAGCACTAGTACTTGTAGTACCGGATCATTTGAAACCCTTACATGCAGTAAGGAACCTGAAGTATTTTAAGAAAATTTTTCTGCTGCTTCTAGTCACACAACCACTTTATGTGTGCTTTTAATAACAACACATTGCTAGTGAAAAGTTATAGCAGTTTTTTCTTGTGTCTGTTAATGTGCCGTGATATTTTGTTATAAAATGTTCACAATGAATGTGTTCTGGTGACAGGAGTGATGAAGATTACAACCTTACAGGTAAGGATTGTCTGAAATATTATACTGCTTCCCTGATGCCAAGCCAAAGCTTAAACTGCCAACATTATCACTATTACAGGAATTTATTGTGAGTATGATTTTATTTTTAATTTTTTTATTTTGTTCCATAACTTTTCATAGAGTTTTAACAAACCTTAGATAGGTGATTCCAAACATCCTCTTACACAACAGGCAAACTGGGATTGAAAAAGCCCTCATTGTGCATTATTTCCATTGGGCTAGTTGCCTTATGTGCTGAAGTAATTAAACCCCTCATTGTGCATTATTTCCATTGAGGGAGTTGCTTTATGTGCTTTAGTCATATGTTATAGAAGAATGTGCACAAAAATGTAGTATACTTTCCTCTGTATTGGTGTAGAAAGATACTGAGTGGACAAAGGATGGCTGTGGCTGGCAGCATGGCATCACTATTTAGTTATGATGATTGTGGGTGTTCCAGGTGATTTCATTCTGCATACACCTAAACACATTACACACTTCATATGTTTATCAGACTTGATTTCACAAACCCCACATATATTTATAAATTTTTTACGTTACACACATTTTTTATTTCATACGCATTATTTATATAAATACATATGATTTAAAACATTATTCACATCTATAGATGAAAAAAATAACATCATTTCTTTAAAGAATATAAACAGTAATTCATGTTAAAATGTTTCTTTTACTGTAAAGTTTTCTACAATAGTTGCTTAATGAATCAAGCTTCTGGCCATGATGACACGCTCAGGCTTTCTTTGAAGGTTTATAGGTGGCTGTGATGTCCATTGTTCTTTCCAGAAGTATTGTTAGATTGCTAATGATATCTGTGGATAAGATATGGAATTATACATTTGCAGAGAATTCTTAACAAGCTACAAAATACCAAAGACATGATTGGGTACAAAGCTCCACCCTGTGTTGCAGCATGATTATGGCAGTGAACATGGAAGTGATTGCATGGAACCACACTTATAAATGGAATATTCATTCATGCCCTCTCAACTACCCTATGACTTAACTCGATTTTTGCAGTTAGATTTGGTGCCATGTCCAATCTCAGGTATTTGAAATGCTTCACTTTCTGCACTGCTAAACATAATGTCCTTACTTTTATTCATGTTTACTCTGAACTTTCTCCATTCAATACACACTACCAAACTCACAACACCAAGTTCTGTAGTTTCTCACTCGAATTTGCCACTAGTGGCATGTCATCAGCAAACAACAAATAACCCAATAACAAATAACAGACTGTATACCTGCCCCTTGCCTTTAACTCCCTGACAACTCCATAGATAAACAAATTACACAACCATGGTGACATCACACACCTGTCCCATAGACCCACCTTAAACCATCCACCCTTCTCTCTATCCACTCACACACAGGCCTTATCTTGACAAAAACTTCTCACTGCTTCCAATAGCTTTCTTTGCACACCACTTATAAAACCTTCCACATTGCAACTCTATCAACCTTAACATACATTTTCTTCAGATCTATAAATGTTGCACAATCTTCAAAGTCAACATCTGATCCGCACAAACACTACCGCTCCTGAAACCACATCGTTCTTTCCCAGTCTGATGCTGTGTGCACCCCATCATCATCTTACCACTCTTCCAAACAACTTTTTATATTCATTCAACACATTTTTACCTCTGTAATGTGGCCTCCTTCCCTTTATACATTGGCACTCTACATGCATTCTACTACTACAAACATACATTGAAAATCCTAACGAATCGATAAACAACAAAGTATCCTGTTGTTCTAAAGGAATATTGCCACATTTCTCATCTTATGTGAGGCATTCACCACCTTTTCTCTTCACCAAGCCACACGCCATGAGTTTCTCACTTCATATATCTCCACAACCCAAACAACCTACATCTGCCACCCTGTTATCAAACACATTCAATAATTTTTCAAAGTACTCTCTCCATCTCCTGTTCACCTCATGACTGCCTGTTACCACTTTCCCATACCCCCCCTTCATTTTTGTTCCCACTTGTATTCTTGTTTTTAATCTCACTATTAACCTCTTTCCTCTCCCATCTGATGATACTCATGCATTTATTTACTTGCTTAGTTTCTATAGTTTCTCCAACAATGTGTTGATTTTTTATACTGTCTTTTCAATAATTTCCTCTAATGTTTCCAGCCTTGTTGTCTTGGAGGAATTATTTATTTCTTAACTGATTTTCTCATTATCATTTGTAAGACTCACACAGCCTTCATCACCTAGCCTTCTTGCTATGGACTTAGTCACAACTGTTTATCTTAAAATTTTCCCTTGCTTAAATTCATTTCTGTATAGAAATTATTTCAAAATAATTCCTTGACTGATTTCCTGGACTAAATCTCCTTTTCTTGGTTTATGGCCTTTATTTGCCCTATCTCATACTTTCTCGACTGGCAGTCAACTTCTTGAACTTCTGTATTTGTGTGTATAAACACGCACCCTGTTATAGCCCTCTTTACATACCACATTCAACACACATACATACACACACACATAACTATCAATCTCACTAACTAATGTGGTGTGTAATGTTCAGGAAAAGATCATTATAAAGCCAGTTGAAAATTTTCTGCAGAGGAAAAATTACTTCAGTGTGAGACAGCACAGTTTAAGAAGAGGAGGTCATGTGTAACAGATCTCATAGTTGTGCAAGAAAGTAAGCTCAGTCTTAGACAAAAGGGAAGGCGAGGTGGATTATTTGTATCTAGACTGCCAAAAAGCATTTGACATTGTATTGCATGGAATGCTGATTTAGAAGTTGGACTACCATGTAGAAATAAAAGGGCAACTCTTTTGATGGATATAAGATTATCTCAGATTAACAGGGACACATGTTAGAGGTGCCATCTCAAGATGGGTTGAGCTAACCAGCAAAGTACCATAGGGTTGTGTTTGGGACCATTACTCCTCTTTGAACTGTGTAAATTATTTGCCTGAAGATATAGACTCCTACCTGAATATGTTCATAGATGATGCAAAGGTCATGAGGAAAATGAAAAGCAAGGAAGATTACATTAACTTACAAGGGTACCTAAACAGACCCCAAAATTGGTGAAGTTGGTTTGATACATACATGGTTGTTGAAATTCAACTTGAGCAGATAGAAAAGTAATGAGGATGGGACAGTGAAAGATTGCCTCATAATGATTATTATCCAGCTGGAAATAAGCCTGAGGATTCTGTGTGTGGAAAGGACTTCGGAGTCAACATTATCCCTAACTTGTCACCGGAGTCCCACATTAGGAGGATAGCTAGGGGTACAAACTATCTGCTGACAATTATTAGAGTATCTTACATGTACATGGATAAGGAAATATTTAACAAGCTGTTCTTATCCTAAAAAATGGCCAGAACTGTAATATGCTTCTCAGATTTGGTCACTGCACCTAAAGAAGCTAAGAGTTAATCTAGAAGGTCCAGGGGAGGGCAGCAAAGATGGCTCAGTACAAGAATCAAGAGAGTTAAGCTGTAGGGAAAGGCTAGGGGCTTTAAATTTTCCCCCCATGGCAGAAAAAAGATTGAGGGGTGACCTGGTTACAGATTAATGACATAGACAGTGAACAGTTGAGAGACGTAGGGACGGAGCGACCAGAGAGTATAGCATGAAATTAAACAAGAAACTTGTTAAAAAGATGTAAAGAAAATTTTTATGTAATAAGAATGTATGGAGGACATAACATGAAATTAGACATAATAACTTGTTAAACAGATGTAGAGAAGTTTTTAATGTTATAAGTGGTGTATGAATGGAATAAGATAACTGAGGGCATGGCTAATGCAGACAGAAGTTGTGAAGTAGTAGAGAATGTTACGAGATGGGTCCCTGTGAGTGTAAAACTTCCTCACCATGCAATACAAACAGGTTAATAAAAGTGATTAAACATTCATACATACAAACATGCACACAAACAAAAATAAAATACATATATACGTACATACATATGTACTTAGAAAAGCAAATGAAGTTGTATGTAGCAGTTATGGATCTGGAGAAGGCATATGACAGAGTTGA
>JAUTXX010220570.1:0-14787 GCA_032273605.1 Panulirus laevicauda | reverse complement strand
GAGTATGCCCACCGTATACTCCCCAGTACGCCCACCGTATACTCCCCAGTACGCCCACCGTATACTCCCCAGGACGTCCACTGTATGCTCCCCAGTGCCGCCACCGTATACTCCCCAGTACGCCCACCGTATACTCCCCAGTACACCCACTGTATACTCCCCAGTACGCCCACCGTATACTCCCCAGGACGTCCACTGTATGCTCCCCAGTGCCGCCATCATATGCGCCCCAACACAACCACCGTAGACACCCCGATACGACCCCCATATACTTCCCAGCACAACCACCATATACACCCCAGTACCACAGCCATATACTCCCCAGTACCTTCGCCATATACACCCAGTACCATACAGTGTACTCCCAGTACCATACAGCATATTCCCCAGTACCACCTCCATATCCGTACTACCATACCATTAACATCATCTCTACAAGTCATCATTTCTACCATGCCATGAATAGAATCATTAGGTGTCTCTATGAGCATTGTGTCAGCCTCATACAGACTGAATCACTATAATCATGGTATGGACCACGACTTCCTCGACACTGACCACGTGAACATTATCATACCACAGACAACGTCGTCTCCTCCATGGTCTATGGGTAGCCATCATGTCAGAACTGGAAGTCGGTGGTCGGGTTATCCCTTTATCAGGAGCATCAGCGCCAACACTAATTACGGCTACTCTGAGGATTTGTATGCTAATTAGATATAATTCTAGAGTTCCTACCGTAACCTCAAAGGAAAATTTACATCTTTGGCTAGGGCAAGTAAATTGGCGTAGATACTAGCTATGGGAATATCCTTGGGTTCATTTAACATTGTTCAGAAAGCTGTTTCATTGAGTTGTGTTCTGGAGAAGGGGGAACTGTACTCTCTGAGGAACTCTAAATTCTCGGAGTTATCGTGCTGGGCATCAGTAGTCTCGTATATCGACAATGTCGAACATAGTGTGCACGAGGATACATTCTATTCTGTCTTGTTATATTCGGTTCCCTTTTATTTTGTTCTAATCTATTTCAATCCGTTCTATTCCATTCCGTCATAAGCAGAAGTTAACCATACTCAGCCTCCGAAGTCCTGTCTTCGTGGTTGTGATGTGGCCAGCAGGGGACACGCTGCATTCCTGGTCTCTCTACATCCTGATGAGAAGGCAAATTATAAGCCTAAATCCTTGAGGGCGGAAATATAACCCTGGAGTACGATGGTACGACACGACTCTGGTATGAAGGCTTCGCCTTTACCTTGACCCTTAAGGCTCGTATCTCTGTGCTTTACAGTCGGACTGACATCCTCAAGATTTCAATACTGTAGTAAAAACTCAGCTGTAACGAAACATTAGTGCAAAAGAGTAAATAAAGAAATCACGTAAGCTAAGGTTTGAATGTCTTTTATTTAAATGAAATTCTGAGAATCATCAATATTCTTGTTGCAGCGAATCATCAGCTGTGGCTAACAGAAACACAACATACGTAGACTAAGCCTAGTGAGGGATCTTGGGACTCTCCTGGAGAAGAAATGGTTACATTACAATGAAGCAATTAACCATGAAGAACCTTGCAAGTGAGAGAGACACCCATCTGCCTGCTGCTGATTATCAGTTAATAGACCAATTTGTGTGCAAATAATAGAGCCTACGGTACGATGGTAGTATACCCATTGGCGAGCGGGTTATGTAACTATCGCTTCTCAGGTAATAAACCCACAGGTATGCAGTTAACAGAGCCCCTGGTGAGCAGGTAACAGGCCCATTGTTATCTAGGTAATATTGTCAATGGTGGACAGGTAATACACAGGTGAGAGAGCCATTTGTATTCAGAAAATAGAACCAAGTGAGAGTTGGTAAGAGAACCTCTGGTGTACAGATGATTGAACCACTGATGAGGGGGTAGCAGAACCACTAATGAGGAGGTAACAGAACCACTGATGGGCAGGTTCTATAATACTTGAGGGCAGATAATAGAACCACTGGTAGGCAGGTAATAGAACGAATGGTGGTCAGGTAATAGAATCACTGATGGACAGGTACTAGAACCACTGGTGGGAAGGTGAACACTGGTGATCAGGTAAGATAGAGTCATCAGAGTACAGGTGTGCAGATAATGTATGTTCAGGTCGTACCACAAATGATGTGTGGGTAATGAAGCTATTGTTGTGTCGCTAAAAGACCAGTTGATGAGCACACAATAAAATCATTGATGTTTAAGTAAAAGAGCAATTTACGAGCTGATGATAGAAATATTAGCGTCTCCGCTATAAAGCTACTGGTGAGCAAGTAATATAACCACTGGAGTGTAAGTAACAGTTCCACTAGTATGCAGGTAACAGAGCTATTGACGTGCAGATAATATAGCCATTGATATGCTCTGCACTTCTTGGCGTCACTCAGGCGTGCAGTGAACGAAGCCAGAGTAAGGGTATACATGACAGCCAACAGTCTGCTGACAAAAGCGTTACTTCTGGGGTTCCCTCAGAGTTTGTGCTCTTAAAAACATTGCTTCCGGGACCTTCTGAGATGCAGCTTCTTGTCAGGTGGATTATTTAAATCATCCTTCCCTCTGCAACATTTTGCGAAGGCTAACCAGAAATCAGTGAATCTCTCGTAGCATTTATCTTCTGTGTTGCATGGGTCTGTGGGTTGTTGCTTTCCCATGCATGAGCTACAGGTAGTGCTTCATCAATTGCTAATTTTCCATGTGAGGTTCCTCTGCTGGTTGTCTGTTACTTATCTCTATCAGGCCAGAAAATTTTGACATACGAGCTATACATATTTACGAAAAAGTATATTAGTGATCGTCCAGGTACCTTTCTCAAGCACAGGCTGAACTGAACTGCCAATTTGTAGTAATCTTTACCTTAAATTCAGGTCTTCCGGCAGACGACGTCGAGCTCCTTCTAAAAAAGATATTGTACATACGGAAGCTGAAGTGTTGACAAGGTCAGCGCTAAAGAATCGCAGTGTCGCCGTGCATTTCGCTCACCATCTTACCCTGCCAGAGACGTTCAAGTGTAGGACATGAGAGCTAATGGGAAGGCAGGTAGAAGGTCAACATTATCCTGTACCGTCATCATTCTAGTCACCCAACTCTCATTTCTTCGGTTGTGTGTGCGTGTGTGCCTGATCATTATGTATGTCTGTCCATCTGTTTGAGTTCTTGGGGGCTGGCAGGTACACCTTCATCCACAGGGTTCTGTCTTCATTCGTGGGGGCACATATGTACATCTGTTTCCTATTTCCCGTTGAAGTTTCCAAATACATTTAGGTAAAGCATGTGAACATGAAGCTATCATGCATTCCCACCCACACATGCTGCACATAGAGAGGGTACCATCCATTTTATCAATGCATCATTCTTACTTGTTATACTTCGTTCAGTGCCCAAAACCAGTCTATTCGCCTTTTGACCTTGATCTAACCGGGTCTGTAGACCTAGTGACCCAGACCTAAGCAGATCTGCAAGCCTAGTGACAATGATCCAGCCACGTCTACACTCCAAGTGACCCTGACCCAGCCAGGGCATATTCTACAGGTACTGGAGGCACTCACTGATTAAATCTACCAATCATCCAGACTGGTCAACAGTTCACGGGGAGAGATGTACAACACCAATCACTAAAGCCAACGCTCCACAAGGCAGCTTAAGACGTGTGGGCTCGGAGCACTGGGTGTCGGCTAATAAATGTTACCTTCATAACACCTTCCGTGCTGCATGTTTGACGTGCGTGTTATGGGATCTGACATAATAAGGGCCCCGCACCTGGGAGCGGCCACCATCTGAGAACTATCAAAATCCAGCAACTCGCGTTCTCGACCGACCACTAATAACTTGCATAAAGTGCTGCAGACCTGGGTATGGTTGTTGGCGAGAGTATGGAACTTACGAAGATCTATATGTAACTGGGTGGAGCTGGGTGCTGTTGTGGTGATGGTGTCGGTGTGGGGGACGGTAAGGGGTTCAGACAGGCTATAGTGAACGGGTGGTTGAAGGAGTCAGTTGATGGGTACTAGCGAGGATGAAGGTGAAGACAATTGTAGGTGAGAATCTATATATGCTTATATTTCATTGTACTTTTTATCATGTGATAATGAATGTGATGAACAGTGAGCGTGAGTGATGGAACATTGCAATGTATAACTAGCATTGTCCCCGCCTGGTTTGTGTCCCTTTGTTAAACGTCTTTCCATTGGCTGAAGGAGCTGGGCACGATCAGTGTGCTCCACTGCCTGGTGTTTCCTCCAAAGCGTCAACATTAATTGATGTCCGTCACTTACAACTGAGATTTTTTTCAAATCATTCTTTGAGTATTTTAATTCATTTGATCTTTACAGCTACACTTGCTTGTAATAATTTTCATTTTATATATATTCAATGAAAAACTATTACTTTTTTGAAAGACAGAGATTATAAGATTAAGCCAGTATATCTCATTTTCTAACTGGTACACATATACCTCTTCTTTCTTTAAAAATGGAAGATACTGAATATCTCTCACGTCAGCAACGTCTAAAACCACCGTATTATCGGTTCACTTATGACGGTCATCGACGGCTGGGGTGGAACTGTTGCTGCCTCCGAGTCCTGAGGGCCTTGGACCACGGAACACAGATTACGGACGGACCACAGGCCACGGACCATGGACCTAGAACTACGACCAAAGATAGACTTGGAGGTGGCAATTTTACCTGTGACTTTCAAACTATTTTGTCATGTTGAATAGCGTCTTCTAGTGAACATCTTTATTTCTTATCTCTTCAACTACACAGAAACAACTCGCACATATTACTTAAATCAGCCAGGACTTTTTTTATGATCCTGGTATTATTCTCTACTCCTCGTGAATATAAGAATTTCTATATGATTATGATGTCCAAACAACAAAACCAACAGCTAGTAAATCTAAAGTATGAGGACACCATAACATCCAAGACCGTGAGCTCTGTCTCCGCACCATCGTGATGCATCAGATCTGCTCATCAAGATATGTTAGTAGTACAACCCACGTTCGCCACCAACCTGACTATATAACATACACCATAGCACTGTGTAATACCTTTAACTCATCTGTCCTTTTAGAGCTGTAGAATTACATGGACAAGTCTATCATCAACTTGCTGGAATCGCACGTGGGTGATTATAACAAGATGACAAAACATTCTACAGGTTTTTTGTTATCAGAGGCACCGTAACTAAATTATCCGAGGTATTATATCGTTGGTTGGATGTGGAGGTGCTAGGAAAGGCCTGGAGGCGATGGGCGGATTTCTTCGATCCTAGGACGGTTTGGGGCTATGCATTGGCCCTCTAAGTACTGGGAGGCCCTTCGCTCGAACTGGTACTGCCTTAAGACCCAGCCATCCTAACAGCCCAAAAAATGGAAGCACTGGGTGAACTAAGGGCACCAGGTAGAAAACGGAGATACTGGATGGGGAGCAAGTGTAAGGAAAACAAAGTCCAAGGCTGTAAATGTGTTTTCAAGATCGTGAATAAATCATAAACGATAACCACAAAGACTCCCACTACACTCTACTCTATCTGGCTTTCTGACAAAGTTTGCTGGCATCCAGACGCTCTCGTGAAATCATGCTTAAACTTCATAATGAAGAACAAAATTTCGCTGATCAATCTCCATTCGCAACGAAAAATTCTGCATTCTGTTGATGATGCTATTAGCATGGCAGGTAGCGAGGTCGAGGGTCCACTAGAGGATGACTGATAGTATCGCGTGTGTCGAAGCCTGAGTTGTGCTTCCCCGACTAACGACCTACTTTATCATGATCACTCAGACCCATACATTATTCCTTTACTCCTTTCGCTGAAAAGTTGCCACATCATCGATCAGTTATCCTAGAGGCCTCCCACATGTACAATTTCATTAATACCAGACAAAAATGATACCTAAAAAAGAAGGCACTACAACTGATGGTTCCAAATAGATGGCAGAAATTTCGTCTTGGGCTTCCTTGGATAGAGGCGTGACCAGAGGGAACTGTTAGTTTTCGGAGGTCTAATAACAGGCCGTCATGAGATGTTCCCATGGATAAGTACCTCCTTAATGATTCCTCGGCGCTGGTCCACCAAGGGGTTAGGCTTCTTGGGTAACGGAGGAATTATGGGTTCCTGTCAACCAGTCCTTACCTAACATAAGAGAAGACCTCACAAACTTTTCGCCAGGTTAACCATCTTTTTACTGTTGTTATTCTGTTTTCATAGCGGCCGATCTTTACTGTCATACATATGTTGATCGATCAATCTAACTGCTATGGAAAATACTGATAGATAGTTCCCTCTTCATTCTTATAACTGCTGGTAACGTGGTAATCCATATCCCAGGTGAGGACCACGGGTGTCCGGAGTGACATAGATATTTACAAACATGATCTTATGAAGCTCAGGACTCATCTGGATAGATACTGCCTTTGGGTCAAACTGTCAAGACGTTTAATGTCAGCAGTTGAATTTGTAACAAATGACTGATGTTGGGAAATGAGATTGTAGCAACTGAATCAAAATATGTGATCTCCTCAGGACCAACAATGTGCAACCTATGGTGGATGACGTTCTTTAGTGGATGTTAAGCACATGATGACTCACCACCAAAACCTGATGTCTTAATTATACTGATGAGGAAAAATATCCTTAACACTTGGATGTGCTTGAATGATCTTTGACGTTAACCTTTAGGTATGTCTATCATACTCAGTGTCATGTCTTACCGTCTCCCCAAGGATCAACCCAAGTGGCGTACTGTCTCCCCACGGCTCATAACCAAGTGTCGTACCGTCTCCCCAAGGATCATACATTGTTATGTTCATAGGTCGAACCGTCTTTGCCTTAGCTATAAACTTAATTTCATACTTTAAGAAACGTTTGTGGTGTGCCATGAAACGATAAAAAGAAAAAGAATATGTTAATCTTTGATCTTCTTCAATTTATATTAATTTGGATGATTCTCTACTAAGACTGGATGAAACAACATCCTGAACATGTATCATGTGATGCCATGAGACCAGGACAAAGGAGGCAGGGACGTCACGGCTGAAGTTCACTCGTAAGAGTACCTTAGATTACACATATCCCTGGGTGGTCCAGCCCCTGAAAGCTGTCAAGGCTTATCATAATCTCTAACGCTAACTTTTCTTCAATCTTGAAATTCTGTAAATGTAATCTTTATATTCTTGACAGGTACAACAATATACTTTAAAACGAATTTTCAAACGATTGTAGACATATCTACTGTGTAATCCCTGGTTGCGCTTAATAAGAAGCAATGAACCAATTAATTTGTTGTCATAAGACGTTGAGACGTTTGTACTCCTACTTAGTGGTGCTTAAGCTGCCTCCTACTTGTCCAGTCAGCTTTATCATTCATGCTCAGCTGGAGGCATGGGGCCGCTGATCGAACAAAACGCCTAACGTGGATGATCTAAAACCTAATTCTGCAGACAACACACAATGTTCTCATGTCCGGTTTTGCGCGCATACCACATAAAAACCTACACCAAAACCACTTACACATGCAAGTTCAAACATTTACGGATTGCTGTCTTATATATCTCGTTCGTTAGTAAACTGAATAAAACTAAGATAAGCAGCGAGGTTAACTATAAGTTTTATGTAACAAAGATTTGTGCATGAGCGATAAGGAGAACCAGATATCGAGTTGGTGTTAACTACTGAATCACTTATACTCTTCTCTGTTCACTTGCCACCTACGATACCAATCCATTAATCTGTCTATGTCGCCTCAGCTGAAGACGTTCAGTTTCTCTTGTACGTTCATTTACCAGCTTGATATCGTCTGCGAATTCTGATTCCTTCTAAGAAAATTCATTATCAACATTAACAACATATATGAGAAAAAGATCTGGTCCCAAGACTGATCCCTGTGACACACCACTTGTTATGTTTAACCATTCTGAAACTAATTCCAAATCGCTGTTTTTCAGTGGAATGAAATGATCCAGGGAGTATAGTGACTTCACACTGCCTTCACCAGGAGCGGTGGGTCACCAAGCACCACGCTGCCTGAAGTGGTCATGTGTAGAGGAATTCTCCCGTCGCGTTTCTGGTTTTTACCTCCATTGTTCATTTCTTGAGAAAATCAGTGATGCGTAATATTGTGCTTTTATGAGTACGTCAAAAGAAGTTTGGTCTTTTTATGTAAGATTTTTTCTCTACTCCAGGTACCATCCAGCTCTTTGGCTACAGTCGATCTCACTCTGACATCCATCAGACGTCCAAAAATTCCTTCATTGTTTTGCTTTTACTTTGCCGCTCCTCTTCACCTTTCATCATGCAGCCACAACACACCATTTGTAATGTATAGCACTTGTTATTGTTCATGATGAATGCACCACCTGTTGGCTGTTGGAGGTAAGGAGTTAATCATACTGTGTGGTTATTTCCAGGTACTATATATGTGTGTGATGGACTTCCAGATATCAGCAAACATAAATCACAGAAAAGGAGATCTCTCTGAAGTATATGTACTGAAGACTATCAGTTTTCCTTACCAATCATATGTACATTCTTGTGTTGAAGATCCAACAGTAGCGATCAAAAAAATTAATGGAGACAACAGTTTGTTGGTGTGGCTTTCACGAAGGTGAGGCAGGAGCCGACCACTTGCTCGGTTCTGGAGTGAAAATATGTAGCGATTAAAGGTTGTCCTAATAAGTATGCTAGAGGGAGAAAGTATCATATGCAAGTGTTGCTTGTGTAATGGCCAACTGATAGACGTTGACCACTTCATCAAACAACTTTTTATTCTGGATGACGACGAGAAAAAAATGTTAGGCAAGATTCTCTAAAGGAAAGTGAGATGTTCATGAATGCCTAACATCAACCAGCTGGAGTTGCAGTGTAGTGACTAGAGAGAATAATCTTTAACTTGTAAATTGGCAATTACCTTCCATCATGTACACACACTGACCACAAGCATCAGTGTGGTCCACAATGTTACTAACATTATCCTGATATGTGACTCGTGTTAAGAGTGTTACTTCCTGTTGCATCTGGATTAAAGGCATGAAAAATGCATTTTACGTCGTATACGTGTATGCAGTCACTTATCTTCCTTCACGCGATATGTGTTTTATTCAGGGATATCACCGCTAACATCATACCGAGACCAAAGACGGGACTTAGTATGTGGTACAGTGGGCGAAAAGATACGATTAACGACATACTAAGTTTTTCCAGAATTACATAATTGAAATAACATTTAAAGGATTCATTACAATGTCCCTTATTATCTTTCTCGGTTTTCACATACGTCCTCAAACGTCAAAACATTCACAAACAAGCAGTGAACGTTGGATCACAAACAAGCAGTGAACGTTGGATCATAAACAAGCAGTGAATGTTGGATCATAAACAAGCAGCGAACGTTGGATCATAAACAAGCAGTGAACTTTGGATCATATAGATTACTTGCAGGTCGGTTTGAAACAAGTTTTTACGGTCATTATCACAGCCATACTTGGCTACTCTCCGGCTACTGTTAGTGTCCGGAATGTTGACCGATTTCTCTCAAACCGGTTTTTCTCGGGCTATGACTTCTGCCTAACGTCGCTGGCTGAAAAAACAGTAAATATTAGAGTATGTGAAAATATCAAGTAATGAGAATATATCTCCAGTTAAGTAATACATACTTACACATGTATATCTTTGACCCCCAGAAGAAGCAAAATTAATGAACATTCCGATACAGAAAAACCAATCCTTTCATCTGTACAACGTAGGTTTATAAAAAAAAAAAATCGTTCATGGGGTTGCGTGTTCTCTCTGGCGTTTATGGAGGCTCTTGGAATTTTATGGCTATGATATGATTAGTTATCAGGTTGGGGCCCTTGTCACACATATTAGTAATATGGTTAACCAGTCATTATGCATATACGTTTTCGAATGGAAAGATTGGTCGTTAGGAGATGAGGATTTTGCTGTGTTCGCTACTAGGATGATTTTGTGTTCTTAACAGCAAAGCCATGAGAGCGATGGTTAGACTACGACCGTAAGACCTCACACGAGATGACACAAACGAGACGTGACAGAAGTGAACGACGCGTGGGCGACCTACTTACCAAGAGATCGGCTGAGATAGTCCGGTCGTTATCCCCGCCAGGAAGTTAAATGAGATTATCAACATTAAAGATAATCCGTATTCTGATGACCATCTACATCAAATGAAAGTCGTTAATTCAAACAATAAACATTGAAAAAGGTTTGTTTACTTAGAAATTCATGCATCGGTGATAATTGGACGATCTACAGTTATAGGATCCACTAACATGTGTCTAACATAGAACACTTGTATAAAACGCAAATCAAAAGCTCTCTCCTTGTTGAAAGATATCTTTGTAATAGCCACTAAACATCATTTCTATGACATTCGGACTCACAGATATGAATGATTATGTTATTTTGATTCTAAAATCATATGTTGAACTTGTTCGTCTGTTTTTTTCTTTTTTGTGTGTCCGCATGATCTTTACATGGTCACGTACAAGTATCTCGACTTTACATACGTTCCCCTTCCCTGGTGCAGTGGTTAACGTTACAGAGCATGAGTCAGCACAGGATGGGTTCGAATCCTGGGCGCGACAATCCGCCCTCACCTATCCCAGGTTTATCCTCACTTAGGGACTGGTCGATAAATGTGTACCTAGCCTGGCATGGTACAGATTACTACGATGAGGTTTATATTATCCAGCATTTCCTTCAGTTATGACTAACAAAAGGTATTGATTATTCCTGCTATGTCTCTTGGTATCACCGAAGATCTACTGCTGGATGGCCACTGATAAATCCTTGATACACGCACCACGCATGCAACTCAACTTATGCTAATGGATTAAATGGATTTCAACTGCTGTATGGTCATCGATATGATCGTTAAGCAAAACGATAAGATCCTTGACGATAACGATGCAATCTCTACGTTTGATAACGTGACCTTTGACCCAGCACTTCTGGGTTAGGTTAATCGCCAGGCTATTAATACCCGAGAGATCTGCCATCGTGCTCAAGGGTCGAATCTTCCTGTTCTAGAGTCATACTGTCGCACTTAAGGGGTTACGCTAAAACCTGTTCCAGGTGAAGAAGGTCCGTCAGAACATACTGGAGGAAACCTTGACATTACACACCGTTGTTTAAGTCCACACGGAAAATGATATCTGGTAACTTCACTAAAGACACAGATGCATCTGCTCGATTTATGAAATAAAATCGCAATGTTTATTTTCTTCAGAATCATATTTGAAAATGTGTTGCTGAAACTGCGCTCATAATGCTCAGTCACGACATTACCTTGGTTCATTCTTCAGCGCGAAGAACAATGCAAAACCTTTCGCATTTACAGTTCGACCTCAGTTTGAAGGTAACATAAACACATAATTAATGCAGGCAAGTCAGATAGCTCAGTGAGCAGATTCAAAAACACAACATACTCCATTTGTGCGAGTACAAAAGCAAGCATGGGCATGTCTCGCGTGGTCGGCCGTTAGATTTGGTGCTGAGAGTCTCGTCTCTCATCGCTCATTGAAAGAGTCAAAACTTCATTATTAGCGTAATGATCAGTTGAGTCGGAGAGTAATTAGACGGCCAGCCTCCACACTCACTTGTACTGATTTCCCGATGAAAAGAGTTGCTTTGTATCTATGTATACCTATGATCGCTTCCATCACCTGTTGTTCATAATAAGATTCGCATTACCTGGCTACGTCATTCATCTATATGTGTTGTCAACAATTGTTCATTGAATATGATACTCGTGATTCACGATATTGTTCTTAAGAGTCGAATTGAAAGATCGCCTGAAATGCGATATACTGTAAGATTCCTCGTGCTTGAATCACGTGAGAATTTATGATTTTTTTCCAGCTTCATGTTGTCATTATCTGGCAAGAATTTACTAAGTTATCAGGATAACTCTGCCATATTTATGTCTTTATCTGTTGATTCCATCGGACGCCGTATGCTTGGTTACTTCACCAGAGAGGCTGCATCATCGTGAGACGGAAATAGTACAGTCTTGTCCTTAAGAACCTTTCTCTAAAAGAGTTCATCATTTTCCTATTCCTGCGTGGAGCGCAGCTTTATAGTGGCAAGGCTCTCTGAAATGACTCTAGGCTTAAATAATGATATCATTTCTCTGCTAACCGCTAATCATCACCTCAGAACTTGTAGAAATAACACCTGAAATAATTTTTTTGAAAACTTTTGCTCTGATCTCAATACGTCAAGAGGTCAAAGTCAAAGTCACGGATCAAATCTTTAATCATCATCACATCAAAGGGGAAACATGGTCTTGATATTTCCCAAGAGTTTTGCCAGCATCTTCAATGACCTTCCATATCATTACTGTCAAATTTACACGGTCGGTACAAATGATCTTTCAAAAGATTTTCCTTTTGTTTGGCAGAGCAATATCCTGCCCATGAGCTTCTCGGGCGACAAAACCACAGGTCAACATCAGCAGTCATTGCCTTATGCGGTGTCTGTGCGTTATGAGCAGCAAAAAACATAACTATCCAAGCTCCAGTGTCATTTGAGCCAAGAACTCACTGTTGCAACAGTTCCCAGTCTGAACCCTTGGCTGCATCGATTCAACCTTCACATTTTACTAATGTAATCCGTGGCTTACTGGAACGAAGTATAAGGGAATGGCAATGCTGTTGGCAAGGTAGGAACACGGGTGTTGTGTCCTGTAAGGAAGGTAGGAAGGGTACATGGCTGGTGCATTACCGAAGAGGAAACGGTTGGTGTACGGCTGGAGAAAAGGCAGATGGGTAGTCATAACTGGAGATACGTTAGTGGTGTACTGACATAAGGGGAGTATATAGACGGTGCTCTTTTTGGGAAATAGGTACGTGGGTGGTACACAAGGTGGAATGGTACATGGGTAATGCAGAATGCACAGCTTACAACAGGTATGAGAGTGACATCAGACCAAACAATTATATCCTGGCTGGGCTTCAGCCTTGAGGGACAATCTCCTGCAAGCAAGCGTGACCCAGCTGGGCCTCGGCCTGAGGAAGACGTCCCCGTTGAAATAACGTAAGAACAAATTTGGCCTCGGCTTAAGAGGAACGCTACCATATAAGCATGCATGACCTAGTTGGGCCTCGGCCGTTGACGGATATGGTCATCAAGGCTATAAAGGTCGAGCGACGTCTTCCTGCTCGACGATGCGAAGCACTTGTTCTGCAACTCATCATCCCCAAGGTTGGTGGTTCCTTCTGTGCTGAGGAGGCCGTGGCTTTGCTGGGAGACTGTGGCTTTGCTGGGAGGCTGTAACTCTGCTGGAAAGCTATTGGGTAGGCTGTGGTTGTCCTGGGGAAGCTGTGACAATGCTAGGGAGGTTTTAGTTGTGTTGGGAAGACTGTAGCTGTGCTTAGGCTGCTGTGGCTGTGTTGGGAAGGCTTGTGACTGTGTTTAGAGAAGAGTTGGTTGTGCTAGGAAAGCAAAAACATTGCTTGTGAAAAATGTACTTATGCTGTGGAAGCTTTAGATGTACTAGGAAAATTAGAGCTGTACAGGGCAGCTTCTCAGTGAGCTAAGGGATGCTGAAGCCGTAACGCAGATTAGCTCTCCTAGGATATGTATCTTAGACGCCTGAAAGACTTCTGTGTAGCTATGGTTATATCTGAGGGACTGTGGCGGCACCGGGAGAAGCTGTTGCAAGTGTGGCTTTGATATGAAGAGGACTGGGTTAGGAGAGGATACTGTGGTATCTGTATACCAGGAGAGGTTAATGTGTGGTATAGCTGCATTAGGGACATGAAACCTCACTTAGTAACTTCATAAGCACTATGAAATGATCCTTGAGTATGATGGCTTGACCTATGACCTGGCTCTTAAGGATAAGGTCAGAGGTCAGGCCAAAAGTTAAGTGAATGTGCTTTATGGACAGCACCACTATATTCAAGGAGTTAAAGGATAAAGATCCTCATCCGAAGGATCTGCATTAGTTTCTAAGTACCACAAGACAGACGGTTTTTTTATATTCTACTCTGCCGTCATCATCAACTTCGTTTCCATTTTCAAAGGAATGCATCAGGAACAGACAGCCTCCAAAAATACTCATACACGTGTACAGTCTAAATTAAAAAAAATATCTTCCATATGTATGTAAGAGATTTTCTTTTTCACTTTGGACACAGAGTTGACTGGTCAAGTGAGACCGTTGTACTTCAATCACTTCCCTTGTTCGTTTGTCTGTTTTCAAAATGTAACCCTTCTCAATTTTCCGTGGATTTCTCGTTTCACAACTTTTGTTGAAATTCTTCTTTCTTTCACACAAGTAACAGTAATCACCACATTATATCGACCAGGTTGTCTGACTGACTACTGGTCTCTATTTTGGTGATGGTGCAGATATTATGTTCGTTCTCTCAAAAAGTTGGATCCATCGTTCATTGTTTAACAGAGCCTTATGTACGTGACGGTTGCATGATGCCCGACGAATATGTAAGTGACACTCCCATGACCTAAACACAAACAACATGCACATAGTCTACACAAGCACTACTCTCATGATCTCAACTCAGGCACAACGTGTGCATGACATATGCATAGGTACTACGGCCACGATAACGACAGAGATACAACGTACGTGACGTCTGCACATATACGTAACACACCCTTAACGTCTGCACAGACGCCACGCACAAAGTGTCAGGGACCGGAACTACTGCATTGTTCAGAGGCAGGAGTCTACCGTTGACTTACCAAACATGTAGAGAGTATTAAGTTACCTTCGGTACACAGGCTTGACT
>JAUTXX010220350.1:1567-14790 GCA_032273605.1 Panulirus laevicauda | reverse complement strand
CCCTACTGTACCTAATAACCTTGCTCTTATTCACATTTACTCTCAACTTTCTTCTTTCACACACCTTACCAAACTTAAATATAAGGCTAATATCCTAAATGTAAAAACTGACACCATCTAAATCTGGGAGGTTTTAGCCATAGATGTTCTCAGTCTTGCACCATGTATGTACTAGAAAGGTTGCAGCTGGTTGTCAGAAGTAGGTCAGTTGTTTCCACCTTCTCTAAGGCATCTAATCAATGTTCATCAATGTCCTCACTCCCTCCCACTCTCAGACACCACCAAAATAGTTTTAACATTAGTAGCTGCTCTTGCAATAGGAAAAGCAAAACATTCTGGAAATCCTAAGTATGAATAAGAAAACATTGTTTAGCAGCTAATTCTGTACTCTTTAACCTATAGCAAGCATAAAAAGGAAAATAAAGTGGTCAGTAATAATAGCAGTCAGTAATACTTGACAATGAATCAGCAGCATTACAATCAAAAGACAAGAGTTATGTATCCATGCAGATGAATGGCAACTCACTGCATAATCAGTCAATACAGTAAATCAGTCAGTGCAGTAAATACTGCATGCCACGTGCTAACAGAATGCAGCCCTGCAAAACTTCCAGCTTATATATGCTTATAATACAATTAAAAAGATACTTATGAATATGACTGGATAATATAGCTTCCATATCTTGCTTACAAGTAAATACTGCATGCCACGTGCTAGCAGAATGCAGCCCTCCAAGACTTCCAGCTTATATATGCTTATGATACAATTTAAAACATACTTATGAATATGACAGGATAATATAGCTTCCATATCTCGCTATAAAATAAAAATCCAAGCTCAAACATCGTATATGTGGACTCAGAATGGAGAAATATAGGAGTGCAAATACTGTACACATACTCATCAGTATATAGCCACTAGAAGCTCATTAGAAATCCCCTGGCATATAAGAGTATATCAGTAATATCATGATCAAAACCCAAGCTGAAAAGCCATGCAGTTAAATGGTTACTCAATCACTGTATAATTAGTTAACTGATTAATTGCAAGTAAATATTAGCCACTGCATTGCTAACAGAAGGCACAGGCACCCCTCCAAAACTTCTACCTTATATAGGCCTAAAAAATTATAGAAAATGTGCTCGTGAATATGACCATAAATAAGAAATTTAGCTCAATCATCATGGGCATAGACTTTGAAGAAACGTCAACGCAAAAGTTGTTCAGTGAAGGTGGCATATGAGGTAACAGGTAGTGATAAAGGAAGGAGGAGATTGAGTGAGTAATTTGAAGGGCTCTTGAGTGTGTTTGATGATGAAAGGCAGTGTTTGTGTTGTTGATCATGTAGTTAAGATTTTCATTGTAAGTATGGATCATGGTGAAGTGCATGAGCATTGGCAAAATGCCCGTGCAGTGCCATTGCATAAAGGTAAGGGGGATGAAGGCAGGTGTTCAAACTACAGAAATTTGTTGAGTGTCCTAGATAAGTTGTATGGAAAAGTAATGACAGAGGGTGAAGGCATGTACAGAGTATCTGACCGAGGAAGGGAAACAATGTGGTTTCAGAAGTGGTGGAGAATGTGTGGATCAAGTGTTTGCTTTAAAGAATGTGTGTGAGAAATACTTAGAGAAACAGAAGGATTTGTATGTGGCATATATGGATCTCGAGAAAGCAGATGGTAGGACTGATAGAGATGCCTTATGGAAAGAATTAAGGACATATGGCGTGGGACGAACGCTGCTAGCAGCAGTGGAAATTTTTTTGTTAAGGGTGTAAGAGTGTTGGCCTGTGGCAGGGGTGTATGATGTCACCATGTCTGTTGAACTTTATTATGGGTGAGATGGTGGGGGAGTGAAATGCAAGAGTCTTGGAAAGAGAGGCAAGTATGGAGTCTGTTGGGGATAAAAGGGGCCTGGAAAGCGAGTCAACAGTTGTTTTCATATGACATAGCACTGGTGGCAGATTTGAGCGAGAAATTGTGAAAGTTGGTGACGGAGTTTAGACGTTTATTAAAGGAGGAAGTTGAGTAAATGTGAAAAAAAAAAAACTTATTAGGCTTAGCAAGATAGAGGGGAAGGTTAATTGAGGTGTAAGCCTGATTGGAGAATAATTGGAGGCAGTGAAGGGTTTTAGGTACCTGACATTGGACATGGCAGTAAATGAAACCATGGGGTGTGTAAGGCAGCAGAGGTTCTGGGAGCATTGAGGAATGAGTAGAAAGAAAGGTGGTTATCTGGGAGAGCAAAAATGGGTATGTTTGAAGGTATAGTAGTACCACCAACTTTATGTGGAATTGAGGCATAGGTTATAGTAGAGGATCTGCAAAGGAGGGTGAACGTGCTGAAAATTATATGACGATATGTGATGTGAGGTTGTTTGATCAAGCAAGTAATAAAACGTTAAGATAGAGGTGTTATAATAAAATGAGTGTGGTTGAGAGAGCTGAAGATGGTGTACTGAAATGGCTTGGACATATTGAAAGAATTTGAGAAGAGGTTGACAAAGGATATATGTGTCAGAAGTGGATGGAACAAGGAGGGAGAGACCTGATTGGAGATGGAAGGATGGAGTGAAAAAGATTGTAAGAGAGATTGGCCTGAACTTGCAGGAAGATAAAAGGCATGCATGGGACAGAGTGGACTGGAATGATTTGGGTTACAGGAGTCAACATGTTGTCAGTGAACCGGAGCTGTGATTTTGGTGCATTAAATGACTGCTAGTGAACAGATGCAAGTGAATGTGGCCTTTCTTCGTCTGTTCCTGGCACAACCATGCTGATGCGGGAAACAGTGATCAAGTATGAAAAACATATAATTTATTCTTAGTATTTTTTCTTTTTTCTCTCCATCTTACAGTGACATTCTGTATATAAGACAGTCCTCTAACTGATGCTTTTCAGATCTCTGCAATATCTCCTTCCGTTGCCTCATGTCCCCGCTTGAAGACTTTACGTTTAGAAGAGAATTGCCTGGCAATAACAAACATACCTGAAGAACTGTTGGTTGACTCTCAAGTATCACTTCTGTGTGTTGATGGCAACTTATTTAAGATGAAAGAATTTGAGGAAGTGGAGGGATACTCTAAGGTAAAATTGCTTTCAAGATCAGTGTTTTTATATTCATATTGTTCTTGTTCAAAGATCTTTCATAAAGGTGTTGTATATATTAATGTTAGAGTTACCTTCTTGAGAAAGAGAAAGATTACACTGCAGAATTTAGATGGAAGTTTGCATTTATGGTGTAGTCAGGTACATTGGCATATATCAAAGTAGTGTAGGACTAAAGTATTGGATTAGTATTTAGGGTTAGATAAATTTAGATCACTACCTGGTGTTTCGGTTTTACGTTTGAAGTGATGAGTAATATTAACCCATTGATTATGGTCATTACATTTATGTTACAGTTTTATCTTTGGTTCACTGTAGCTGTGGTTTACATGATAAAAAGCCATGAATTGACTGCCCTTGTCTTGAAAATATACAGACATGAATGGTTGTTGTGGCATCCTACACACCATTACCAGATAGTATAGCCTATATTTTTTCATAGTCTGTATATTTGGAGATGTTAAGGAGGTCTGTATGAGATTTATGCCCTCTCATTACAAAATAATTTGTGGGGCTGTGACACTAACAAAATAATAGGCATCAGTGATGAAATCCCTTATCAGTTACGTTTGTTTGTACCAAAAACACCATTTATATGCCTAACAGTAGAGCACCATAAGTTTCAGGGCACATGTACTATTCATCAGTTTAAGTTGTATGTCTTTTATATGGAAAATTTATGCATTACCACCTGCTTGTGTTTATGTGGTGAGTGATATCTCCTTTGGTGAGGTCAGTGGCTGAAAAGGAGAACAGTCTTATCAAAGAATATCCGACTCCAAAGGAATCTATCAAATTCTGTCTTCCGATTGTAGCATAACTTGAAGTTCCAGGGCTCAATAAAAAGAGTTGTCATAGGGGTATATTCTTAAATAGAATTATGTTCTAGTTACAGTTGTCAAAAACCTATGGAGCTTATTCTTTGAAAAAATATTTGAGAATCTCCTGCTCACAGAGTGTACATTGCATATTAAAACTATCACAGTGAAAGGGTTAACACTTGATTTCCAGTGGAATTTATGTAAGCAGTACAGGAAAATTGTGGAAATGATAATGTTGCAAATGTCAATACTGATAGAGACAGTCTTGGACAAAATTATTTTGTGCCATGCAGAGGGGTTATTTTGCACCTACACAAAAGTATGAATAAGGTATTTACAATAGAGAAAGAAACTTAACTTTGATGCATGATGGAACAGGAACATAAATGAATTTTGCATGTTAGCTTTGGATTCAGTAAAAAGAGAAAGACTGAGAATCAAAGAGATAGAAATTATGGGAACAGAAGTTTAAGGGGGAGATAAATTAATCAACTGCCAAGTATAACACAAATTGCTGGAATGTTGGACATGCTCATAAATTGCATAAACAAATGGAACAGTAGAATGGATAAGCAGTTACAACCTCTTTACACAAGTTTACTGCAATTTAAGAGACTGCCCGAAAATTCTGAATAGGAAGAGAGGACAAACTTAAGAGGGAAAACTACTGGTGAAGTAATTTTAAAGGGATTGGTTGGGGGAGAAAAACCTGCTGAGTGGAAAGGGTTGAGATAATTGTTTACAAAGATAACACTACACTAAAAATTGGCATATGTCATCAGATATATTTTTTACTTTTCAGAAAATCACAAATCTGATCATCTTCTTGGTCATTTCAGTATATGGAGAGGTACACTGCAGTTAAGAAGAAGATGTTTTAGGCCAGAGTGTTTATTTGTTTTCACCAGTTTTTTGAAGGCCAGCTTACATCTGTTTTCGAGAAGCCACCAGTTCTTGAGTAAAGTTTGGAAATGGACACAAAGAAGAGAGAATTGTCCCCCACTGTTTTAGTATCCATGTGCTTTGTCAGTCTGTATTTTGAAAACGCAACTGTATTCTTCAAACCAATTTGTCTGATGCAAATTTTTCAGAATACCAGTCCAAGACCATATCTGGCCCATTCTGTTCTGTTTGTTCCCTATTCTTGTCTCCTATAGTACTGCTTTCTATTCAGTTGCTATAAAGGTCATACAGTTGTAGAATTTTTCTGGCTTATGAAACATGATAGTATTTTTTAATTGTAATTACTCATGGTTTTAGGTTTTACATTTAAGGATCATTTACTTCACTGCAAATAAAGGAAATTCTTATCCATCTCATTGAAAATGAAGATTTACATCAGTCCTTACTAATTTGGTTTTATAAGAAAACTTACACTACTGTTCTTGTATAAGAAATAAGCCAGAAGTGAAATTCTTAATACTTCAGAGCAGTACCAAACTATCACTCAGTGGATGTTTCTAGATGTTAGAAGGCATATATAAAGTTGGGATTATTAGTTTTCTAATGTGACAAGGAAATTGATCTATTCTTCTACCAGTTAGTTTTTCAAATATTTAAAATCTACACCTTATAAGCCTCATTTTGTCTCCCACTTCCAGAACATATTATTCTTGTAGGTGAAGAGCATTGACTTAGTCTAGGGCCTTAACATGTCAGAGTAACCTATTTTGTTAATACTAGGGTGAAATCACTTCTCTATCCCTATTTGTTTTACATATCTAAAACAGATCTTTAGGGTTGCATGAAGAAGCATTGCCTGTGTACTGGTGCATCCCTAGCAATATTTTACTGGAGTAGTTAGAAGTTTGATTTTCATGGACTTAGATGCATTTAAGGTAGAAACTTCCCCATACGAATGAGGCAGTGAAAATTTTAGTTTAGACCTTATGTATTACATTACTATATAAAAGGTTATGCAGCTTACAAATAACAAATTTCTGCTGCATGGTGTTCCTTACCTAGGTTATGCTCATTATGACATTTATGATATTTGAGAAAAATTTTGTACATGTGATTTAATAGTGGTCTCCTTAGTGGTATAAAGTGGAATGTGTGTTTAGTGAAGGAAAAAATCTTTTTATGGAAAAGAATCCTTAAAAAAATTCAAATAAACTGTGTAAGTAAACTTTTTTAAATGATGTTAGTAACATTTGACATTAACTTAATTATTATTAGAATCATGGAGAAGACTAAAGGAAATCTGGGCTGTGCATAACTTTTTTGGAAAGATTTCTAAAGTATGAATTTCAAAGAATAACTCTGTAAATAATGGGAAAATGACTGCATTGGACTTGTAGGAGCTTCCCATTTTGATTCCATGTCTTTATATTACTTATGCTCATTCTCAGGTTTTCTCTTCCAAATTAAGGACTGCATATTTAGGTGATCCTCGCAGCATATTCTATAAACTGACATGTAACTAACATTCATACAATTTTCATTTTCAGAGATATTAGGCTTTGCATTGTTTAGATCCATTACATGTTTATGAATGTCATTATTTTGATCAAGACATAGTGATCAGGCAGCATAGTTTTTTAGCGATTGAGTATAATAGAATATGTATATATTTTTTCATTATTATACTTAATCACTGTTTCTCGCATCAGCGAGGTTGCGCTAGGAAACATGATGAAGAATGACCCATCCACTCAGATACACATATATATACATAAAATGCCTGTACACATATCAACATATACACATGTACATATTCATACGTGCTTGCCTTCATCCATTCCCGGCGCTACCCCAAGCCCACAGGAAAAAGCATCGCTGCCCCCTGCTTCAGCGAGGTAGTGCCAAGAAAAGAGACAAAAAGGCCACATTCGTTCACACTCAGTCTCTAGCTGTCATGTGTAATTTTGTCTTGATAAGTCCAAGGATAAAGAAAATATATTTACACAAGTTTTATTGTGGATATATTTTGGCCCTCATTAGTATGCCTTTCTAAGCCTCTCAGTTAGGTTGTCTTTTAATAAGACTCAGTGATGCTTATAGAAAGTTCTTGTTTAGTCCTCTCTCTGCAAATAGGTTTTGATGTCTCTTATTATGCAGCAGGGTTTCCTGTGTAAATCTCCACCCAAGTGCTCAGTTATGGCTCATCTCATTCTTTCATATTTGTTTGCCATGCTTCTTGTACACACATTCTCATTCTGCTCTAAAACATAACTCTTGAATTGTCCTATCACATTTCCATTTATTTCACGCATCTACACTCTTTTCCATCTCTTCATTGATCATATTGGCTTCTTACTATAATATATATGTTCTGTCTCCTATTCTATCGACATTTCCACTTCCCTACTAGACTTGCAGCATTTTATGGAGATCGTTTACTTGAGACCAACAAATCACTAACATACATTTGTGTTAGCTACAATGACACCTGTATCTTTTATAATATACTCCAGTAGATGACTACTATTCTTTAGTAGTTTGATGTTTTTCTGACTGTTTACTCATCATATATGGTAAACAGACTTTTGACTTCAGAACAAATTAGAGAATCATTGTCTTTTGCTCAGAAAAATAAAAAATAAAGGTTTGTAATATCTGGGAAATAAATTTCAATATCTCAAATCTGGTAAAAGATACATCCTAATGATGGTTTATCATCCTGTTTCCTCAATCCTGGGAAAATATTGTTCAAAAATCTCCAAACATTACTCTTTATTGAAGATTCCATGATCTCCAAACATTACTCTTTATTGAAGATTCCATGATCTTAAATACCAGAGACCCATAGGCAATGCTTGAATGTTTAAGCAACTTTGTGTGTTCAGTTTTGGCTACCATATCGATCAAGTACACACATTTTGATTAAACGAAGGTGGAAAATACACTTTTTTTAAAACTATAGATGAAAATAACATGAAACATAGACAAAGAAAGACAAGCATCTTAGTAGGAGATTTGTGTGTCACTTTCAGAACACAGGACTTATAACTGTCATTGAAGAGGATGTAAATGTGTTGTTCAATGAAAGAAAGGCCCAGGTTGAGACAGAATTTGTTTGGATTAGATTCGCAAGTGAAAATATTATGAAGATACCAGTGTCAGAAATTCATGGGACGATGGACTATATGGTGACTATGCTAAGGCTATCCCTCTAGTGAATAAATGGAAAAATGTACTGTAGTTTGATAGATTCCATAAGAATCAATGAGGACCTATCCACTTTGTGCACATACGGTGTGCATTTTTTTTTACTGCAGGATGCATTTTAATTTGCACCATGATTTAAAAAAAATTGGTAGATTCTCTGCAGAATACGACATGAGACCAGTTACTGACTCTTGTTCTCAGGTCAGAGTGTGAATAACCTTAAAAGCTGTGCAAGTTATTAATTCACAAGTTGCCATATTTATTGCATGGTTTTGGTTGATGACAGTTGTGGCTGCTATATTCTTTTTTTCATGTTTTTGAATGATGATTCACTTGTTGAAAGGTAGCTTGCATGTTTCTTTGTTTCTCTCTAAACTCTTTGTTTTTTCCCTCCTTACATTGAGCAAGACACTGGACAAACACAGTTTACTGACCATGAAAGCAATGGGTAACAGAGTAGCAAGGCTACACAAGAGTATTAGGCATCTTGACATCTGCCAGCCTGTGAGGTTGAAGTAAGTGGGGCTCAGATCAGCAAAATTAATTCTCAGAGAAGGTACTTGTCCATATGTATTTAACCAACCCCATGCGAAGGGGAAGAAGGTTAATGTTAATAGATTTAGACAAATAGAAAAAGCATACTTGTTGAGCCAGCATACATATGATTAACATAAAATCAGCTATTTTTCATGTAAAGCAAACAACTGATGGCTGTTTCACATGTGATTAGCCAAACTAAAATGAAAATTAATCTGGCAAATATTGGTAGTCATAACTTAGAAGGTGATAGATATTTTTTCAATTTTCCAAAAGAAGGAACAGAGAAGGGGGCCAAGTCAGGATATCCCCTCCAAGGCTCAGTCCTCTGTTCGTAACGCTACCTCACTAACGCGGGAAATGGCAAATATGTATGAAAAAACAATATCTTTTAATTGTAGATATTTGTATGCTTTACAAATGGCCAAGCTCTTGACAAAGTGAACAGGGCAGTGTATTGATCAGTGTCTGGCACTTTGTACAGAGTAAATTATACACTACAGTGCCAGAAGACCAAGTGAATGATACAGTATCATGTCAACATAAGAAAAAATGCAGGTACTTAGAGTGATTTTTTCACAACTTCTTAAGGATGTGATGATGGTTTGTATGTGTAAGCATAAAGATAGAACAGTAAGGTGACAACACTTAGTGAGGTTGAGATGATGGCACTGAAATATGTCAAGGATGAGATAGAAGGGAACAGCTGAGAGATTTACCAAAAGTGCTGGAATACAAAAGAGTAAAATCTGAGAGGACCTCCCTTAGAATGATTGCTTCGTTGATATATTGTTATCTGTCCATTATTATCAACTTAGTTCTGAAATATCTAGTATAGATTAAATGCATACAGACATGTTTTACTGGGGATTTATTTTGCAGAACCGAGATAATTAATTCCTGACCATGAGTGTTGGCAAAAAGATCTCTTGTCAACCTAGTATTTCTAATGATGAAAAGCTGCTTAACACTTACTTCATACCTTTTAGAACCTTGTTCAGTGTCACCTTGTTTCCCCTCTTTTTTTTTTTCTTTCTTTAAACGTGTTAATTTCATGGGCTATTGCCTCCTCCTACAGTCTTTGTTGACTTCTTCAGAATCTTTTCCTGCAAATCAATGTCTTCCATCAAGTTGGATGACTTAACTGATACTGCATAATACTCACTGAAGTTAATATATAATGATACTTTTCTGAGCATCTCCATATCCTTAAGGCAGATTTGATGAAGACAGTTGATATATGTGCCTCTTTAAAAATCCTCCAAAAGTGATGCTTTGGGAACAGGCTTGGTAATATATTAACCAGCTGGATGGTAGACATAATTAGGATTCCTTTCACTTTGCTCAATTTTCATCTTATTACATTTACTTTGTGTTGATCTTCTTTAGCAGTACACCTAATTACAGCTGCGGCCTGTTTAGGTCACCTTGAAAGTTTGTACAATTCACACATCTCTCATGATTTAGCATCATGCACAAACATACTCAATTATGACTTCAATCCTCTAGGCAAGTATTGTACACAGACCAGGAATAACATAAGCAGTAAGACCAAGCTTTGTGAACCCTTAGTGGTCACTCTTACCCACTATAAAAAAGCATTTCTAACATGCATTTTTTGTTCTTTCATTTGGATAAATTTCACTCCAGTGAAGGAGACTGTTGGCATGGGACAGTATTATGGATTTTCTGGCAATCCAAGAATATAATCTATGCACTAATCCCTTTTGTCTAGTGCATGTACTATCATTTAGAAAATGACTTTTTTTGTGGATGTTCTCTTCCATCAACCCATACTCTCTCTGACTAAAAAGTATTTGCTCTGCAAATATGTATCCTTTTCTTCCTATTCATCTTCAAATTTTTATAAATCCTTTTTCAAAGGTCACACAACCTTTACAGTTTTCTTATCTTCACTTTACTCCTGGAGTGATGCCTTTTTCACTAATTTCTTGAACAATTTGAGTGGTTGCACTTTGTCGTTGCACTCTGTCAGATTATTAAGTGAAGATTTCATCAGGGGCATGTGCCTTAGCTATCCAGATGAAGACCTTTCAGTATCCTTATACCTTACCAAAGAAACTTGACATTTTTCCATACTTGCTTCCCCTTCCTATCTCTTATGTGTTGAGGATACTATGCCCTTCACGTTAAAAGCACTTTAGACTGGATTTAGCTCCTCACATATATTTTTATTCTGCTTCTATGACCCTTCCATTCAAGAACCTTAAAGCATATTTTTTTTTGTTCCTTACGATCTGCACCTAATAAACTTATGAAACAGCTTTGGATTTTCTTTTGCCTTTTCCACAATGCCTCTTTTACTGCACTCCTTTTCCAAAATGCCTGATTTCACTATACTCATTATTTGCACTTATTAAAACTTGCCTGACTGTTGTACAATCTATATCTCTTCCAGAAATGATCTCTCTTGTCTTTGGCTTTCTAAATACTGTTTTGAACCACAGCTCTCTCTTATCTGATGTACTCTTTCTCCCACTGACACCCATTCACC
This sequence comes from Panulirus laevicauda, assembly GCA_032273605.1. Taxonomy (NCBI): domain Eukaryota; kingdom Metazoa; phylum Arthropoda; class Malacostraca; order Decapoda; family Palinuridae; genus Panulirus; species Panulirus laevicauda. Next base: position 3,699 of record JAUTXX010220350.1, on the reverse strand, counting down.
CACTCTGTCTCCATAAATTTTATAGAACCTCTAACAGCACTGTACCAAACTCATACTATGGAGATCCTTTCAACAGAATGGAGGGGGTTTTCTACACCTGTGGAATCCAATTTCTTTTATTTTCTGTACAATTGGAAAAATTTTCTAAGTGTTTGAACTGACCGTCCTTTCACTTGTCTTACTATGTTCATCTACAACTCTATAACTAGTAGAAATTGCGGATTGCAAGATTAATGAAGTGCGATTCTTTTGAAGTGAATGTTTATTTTATATGTCACACATTTGCTATTAACGTAAGCTATAAAACCTTACATTCTATAAGAAATCTTTCACGAGTGAATTATTTTTTGTCAAGAATTTCTTTTCGCAATAGGGATAAATATTACCAGGAAGGTATGATGCACTTATTCAACTGTAAACTGGTTAACTGTACTTTCTATTAATCTCATAGAGCTCTGTAAAAACCTGGTGATTTAAATTCACAAAGATCAGAATGAAAGATGTACTCCTTGGGAGTATGTGATTCTGTGAAGGGAGTGTATTCCGATGATATAACCTACCTAATAACCTTGCTCTTATTCACATTTACTCTCAGCTTTCTTCTTTCACACACTTTACCAAACTCAGTCACCAGCTTCTGCAGTTTCTCACACGAATCAGCCACCAGTGCTGTATCTTCAGTGAACAACAACTGACTCACTTCCCAAGCTCTCTCATCCAAAACTCTTGCATTCACCTCCCTAGCAACCCCATCCATAAACAAATTAAACAACCATGGAGACATCACACACCAAAAGGTTTTTTGGATAAAAAAATTCCCTGAACAATATTACCTGTAATTTTTGACACTTCCAATATTTTTCATTCTGAATTTAAATCTGGGGATAAAATATATATTGGGGGGCATTAAGACCTGTAAATAAATAATTTATGATTACTCTTCTAATCTGTGATTATTTGGTTCATATTCATTACGTATCTGTCAGCTTGGGGAAGCACTACGAGATATTTTCTGATATAATTTCAAGTATAAAGAAGCATTTCAAACGTCACATCTAAATTTTAAAACAAAAAGGCTTCTGGGTTAAACAATTTCCCTTAACTATTTAACTGCAATATTTTGCAAAACCACAGTATAAGAACTATTTTTCATACTAAATTCAAATCTGGGGTTGACAATATGTTGGGGGGCCGTCAAAGCAGTACAGAAGTAAATAATGGTTACTTTTTTAGAAGATTTTGCGATCTATTGGTCGTAGCTGTTGGGTATTTGTTGGCTTGTGGAGGCATTATGAGATATTTTCTGTGATAATTATTCTATGAATATGAGTATATCTTTGTCATATTCTAATTTAAAAAAAAAGATTTTTAGCTAAAAATAAATTCTTTAAACCATCTATTACCTGCAATTTTTGTCAGGGAAATAGATTTTCTTGAAAATCTCAGTATAACTATTTTACAAAAAGAATTCGAATCTGGGGTAGAAATATAAGTAGAGGGACATAAGGCCAGTAAATTAGACTTGAACTGTTACTCTTTTAGAATATTCTGTGATTATTCAATTCACATTTATTGGACATTTCTCAGCTTGGGGATGCATTCTGATATATCTTCTGCGATTATTCTGAGTATAGAATAGTTTCATTGTCATAATTCTTTTAAAACTAAAATGTTTTTGGGTTAAAAAATTCCTTGAACTATTACCCTCAATCACACATATTTTTATGAGGGTAAGATTTGCTTAAAAACCTTAGTATATGGTCTATTTTTGAAACTGATGAAATATAAGTTGGGGCCATTAAGGCCTGTGAATTAATAATTAATGGGTACTCTTTCAGAAGATTCTATGATTATTCAGTTTGTATTTACTGGGTATCTGTTGGCTTGGGGAAGCATTATGAGATATTTTCCTCAATTATTTCAAGTATAGAAGCATTTCATTATGTCATATTTCAATTTCAAAGCAAACAGGGTTTTAAGCTAAAAAAAATTCCTGCAATTTCTGTTGTTTTTGTGAGGGTAATAGATTTGCTTGAAAACCTCAATATAAGTATGATTTTCATGCCGAATTCAAATCTGGGGTTATAATGTATGTTGGGGTCATTCAGCCTGAAAATAAGTAATTGTTACCC
>JAUTXX010220240.1:0-14469 GCA_032273605.1 Panulirus laevicauda | reverse complement strand
TACAGTTACAGAACATTTGTTTGCCTTGCTTGTGATAGGGAACATAATCATAATAAAACTTTTAAGAATTAACTGATAATACTGTCAGTGTAAGGTCAAATGACATTGTATATGTTACTTGTCTTGTTAATTATGTACTGTGTTGTTTATTGTGGTGAAGAGAGATGAAAGTTGTAGCAGATGTTGTTTCATTATCATTCTACCCATAAACTGAGAATTTCTACGAGTAATATTTTAAATACATTTCCCATTACAACTGTTTTACACCTCAAAGTGTGATTTACTGGGCTATTATGGCTTGCAGACATTATAAAATGTAAATATATCTAAGAATATATAAACTGTGTAGTCTGTTCAAAGACCAAAACTGAAATGTGATAGACTGTACTTCTGGACAGATTATCAATGTCAATTCAAGAACATTATCTACCTGGTTCTCTTAATCTAGCTAAAAGCTGCTCGGTTTCCTTTCTAAAAAACTCAAGAATGTGCCGTCTTTGGCATGGCTAAAGGCTGCCTGACTATAAGGAGAAATTACAATGCACTGCCAACTCAGCAACTACCCAAGCCTGGCAGGCCTTCAAATAAGGTGTGAAAGTTGGTGCATGTATTTACTTCTACAGGAACCACTCACATCATGCAAATTTACATCTGGGGGATTAAAGGGTTACAGTTTGGTCAGCCTTCTGAGGATTTATCATGAAAAATCTACCCCACCAAGTCAGAAAAGTCAAGGGAAGAAAATTATCTTTTCATATAAAACATACTTCTTTGGTGCTGTGGTAAATGAGTTTTGAGCATAACCCATTTACATGGGTACATTTTCTCTTGGTCCAAGAGACAGGTATTTTCAAACTTACCATACACTACATTATTCAACACCACCAAGGGTGTAGTGTATATCCTTTTGTGTAGGTCTCTGAAGTGGGTGTGCCAAAAGAGTTCCACAATGGTTGTGAAGCTTTGTTGCATTGCGGGACACCTCTAAAACATAGCTCCATCCACTCTCGTCCAAGCCACAGAGAAGATCAAATATACCCTGAAAAATATGAATTATATATTTAAGGTGGTAAGATAAAGTAGCACTGAAAAATGAAACCTTTCTATGTATGAAAGTCTGTATAGGTGACAGGCAACATAAGTCTTATAAAATGTTTAGTTAAACTACCAGTGATCACTTCTTCCTTAATGACTACATAGCACACATTCATGTATATAGGCAAAATTTTATCAAATTCATCCTCATGCCAATTTGCAGAGGTTAATCCCACCCCTACACTCTGCTGCAGGTTAGAAAAGCAACTTTTTGACATCTGCTCAATAACTGGCAAGTGTCCTCAATGTCACCATGAGAGATCCTACACTGTGGCCTCCAGCTTATCTTTCCAATCTTCCTTACAAAAGCAGGTAAATAACCCACTACATAGGTACATACATTTCTTTGAACTTGAAACTCGCATATGAGCATACTGTAGTTTCTATCACACTCAACCACATAGGTATGTTTGCCCTGTGGTATCAGCTAAATGCCTTGCGTAGGGTAGGGTTTGGGTATTTATTGTGAACAGGAACACTGGCCATGTGCACAGCCTCTCAATCTTAGGAAAAAGAGTAACCAGAGAAATGAACAAAACCAAAAACATTTGTGCAATGGTTTGCTCTACCCTAGTAAGAAGCCAGAAACGGTGAGAACTATTCAGATTTCAAATGCCAAAAGCATCACCATCCCCTGTGGGTGAAAGGCACCAACCATTACATATTAACAAATATGATTACTAAGGATATATTAAAATGTGCCAAAAAGAAATTAAAAAATATCAGGAATGCACTGGATGCTTCATATTTATCAACTACGAGACATGGCTGACTTACTTGAATCTACTATAAGCTGATCAAACTTACCAATGCCATCCTCTGCTTTTGTGCAACCTGCAGTGTGATCTTTCACATGAAAATTACATTAACCTCACTCAGTAGAAGGTTGGCTTACCTGCTGTCAATAACCTAATATAGGAACATTGCTAATAAACATTTCAACGACACTGTTAGGCAAGGTTGAGAATTCAACATAGCCAATCAGCTCACTCATTCAAAGACAAATTTAAGAATACATACACTTCTCATCAAAATAAAGAATGTAGACACCTGGACATCAAAGTCAAAGTAATTTTATACAGGAAGGATATCCTTTCAACAATAAGGGCTAAATCCTTGATTATTTTGTTGACTCGGACAAAGAATTCCTTCAGATGCTACAACCTACCAATCTACTATTTGATTCAGGTAACACAATGGCATTATGCTATTACAGTCTGCTAATAACTGGTAACCTGCTGCAACTATAGGCCAAATGTGGCATGATTCAGTGAATTATCCATGACATCAGTTGTCCAAAAAAAATATGGGAAGGTGTTCCTTAACTACACTGTCACACTCAGAATAAACAAATTCTATCTATGTATCTATATCTCTGATGCCTGTACCCACCTGTAACTCCTTCAAGGGGGTGGTCACAGCAGAAAAGTCTTCCTAACTAATGAACTCGAGTGCCACTTCTAAGTCTTTAATGCCTCACCCTTAACAGGCCATTGGCAGAGGGCTACTCTAGTGCACTGTTTTGCAGAAGTTCCTAGCTAATGTTCCTATTGACTGTCTACCCAATGCTTCTGCCTGATATTCTCACCTATTACTCCTACCTAATGCTCTTGTCTACATGTTCCTACCTACTACTTCTACCCACTGCATAGCATATAATGCTCACCACCAGAAAATCTACAGTTACGAGGAATAAGCTGTGTGAGTTAAGTGTTATCAGGTGTTATGTGTGACAAGGAGAGTTTGAATAATTGTGAAAAGACATCTACCTGGGTTAAAGGAGCGCAACTTAACAGCTGCTGAAGTGCTGGCTCACTTCACAGCCATCACTAACCTACCCGATACCCAGGTAGGTAGTACTAGTAATATACCTCCCTAGTTGTTGGCTTCCTACCAACTACTACCTACTTGCTTACAGTAATAACATAATCAAACAACTTAAACACTTGCCTCACACTTGTTTTCGTCTGAAGGAGCCTCATGCATGTACAACATGTCAAGGAAAAAATGTGGACTTTGAATTAGATGCGTAAACATTGCTTTGCCTCCCAGGAACTGTGGTAGACACTGTGATCTTCCATATAGAAGAACTGCAAACAGAAGGTAAAGTTAGTAAGCTGCTTAGTTAAGATGAGAAATATTATAGATTAAGTTCATTTCAATGTCATTTATTTATCCTTCCATAATCTTTAGTTTTTGAAAATTTTCAAAGCCTGAAAGTGTTTCATGTCTATCATTCTAAAAATTATTATTTTTTCATTCCTAATTCAAACAACTAGACTAACTGCATACATTCTCTCATCAGACTCCTAATGGTGGAAAGGTCGCAGTTAGAGGGAAAGACAAAAGACGAAAGAAAACTACAGCTTCACAAGGAAAGAAGGATGCAGCACAATGGCCAATCCTTTATTGGCTGGTCTACAAAAGCTATGGAATGCTACAGCCAAATGCTTGCCACTTATGCAAGTCCAGGTCATGGGGACAGACACAAGTAGACAGTTCATGAAATCAATTAATATCATGAATAGATACACATAACCTTACAAAGAAACCAACAACTTACAAAATATTAATCTATCATTAGAAAACATGCAAATACTAACTGGTTCTGAATATACAAGGAGGAGGAGCAACAGCTGGGTTGGAGCACTGGGGCAGGGAAATCTGGTGTGCGATGAGGTCAAAGAGGAGACTCAGGTCACAATGACTTGTAGCTACAGCATCTTCTAATTCATCCAATTCAGCGATGATTTCCCTTGGGTTATTTGTGAAATCATGGAGCTGGAAAGAAAAGTTTCAATCAATGAACAGTTCTAAGAAAAAGTTATTATTCTACTATGAGCTCTACTTAAAATTGCTGGCTATGGTAACAGACCATCTGACCCAGGTCATCACTTTTGGGAGCACGATTAAGGAAGACATCAAAGGTTCACCCTTTCTCCCACTAAACTGCTTTATACATTACTAGGCCATGCCTGGATTTAACCAATTCATCTGTTCTTCTACTGTATTACTATCATCATCTATGAAGAGAGGAATTATCCAAACAGCAGAGCCTTAGCAGAATATTCTTGGTATCCTTTGGAAGTCAATCATTATTACCATAAAGACATAAGAATCATCCAAGGGAGAAACACACTTTCTCCTAAGGTAGTGCTTCAGTAAAGAATCAAGTCCACTTAATCTGATGGTCTTCAACAATTACAGTATATCAAAACAAATAGATATCTAATCATCGTCATAAAAGTTGACGTGTAAAAAGAATCTTGACCTAACATATTAGTAACCACATTTTTCTGCTCGATAATTTCACTTAATTACTCTGAACAAATTCTACATAGTACCTAATGAACCCCAAACAAACTTGATAAATATACAAGAAGCATCTTGGGAGAATATCAACTGTGAGAATATAACTGACTATGGTTAGAGATAACACATACTGGTACACTGAAGAGTTAAAGATTTATGATGGAGAGATTACAAAAATTTACTAGTGACTCAAGAGGTATGGTAATACAATAGCATATGCAAGACATATGAAGACTGCACTAAATATATATCATCAACATACAAGATCAAGTACCTGATACAGAGGTATTCTATGCCAAAAATATGGACAAGTTAAATATAATCTTACCCTGTTCAAACAATTTCAAATGATATCAATTCTACTTTATAAAAAGTTGTCCTCTGATTTGGATCTTGATGACAAAGCAAATGCAACCATTCACCTACTGAACATCGTCAATTTCATTAAACAAGTGCTATTGTGCACTTTACTATAATGATTTTATTGAATTTTTATATTCTTCATGCCTTTAATCAAAATCTGTCAAAATCAAAGGATGAAAATAAGAATACAGTCTTCAGTGGGGCAACATTCAGTTCTAACGTAACAGGGTTTCAGATGAAACATAAAGTGCAAACTTTCTCCAGTGAATGACCTGGTAGCTTGATAACTGAATACATGAATATTAAGCACAGAACCTTGATTAAGGTGTGAACCATCGCTAATGATGAGAAAATCCTTGTTCTACCCAATATCAACATACCCAAATTGGAGATTCATGAAGAACTACCAAGGCAAATTTATGTCGTGCATCTATAGCATGCTTATTTTGCAGGAAGAGAGTGAGAGCACGCTTCACCATATACAATGCTGAATATTTTGAACCATCAGCAAGTTTATATGGTGTATTTCCTTCTTCTTTGCAGACGTCAACAACCAAAATCTGGAAAACCAATACAGATAATAATGAAAAAAGTTTATTTTTGATATCTAGTTTCAGTCTTCACAAACGAAACATACATTGGTACGACTATAATGTCCTCATCCCTGTAATTGAAAGATTCTTTTTCACTCTTGATTGCCACTTCCCCCCTTAGTGAAAGTGCCACAAACAGATGAAGAGAGGCTGCATTCACTCACATACATTCTCTTGTTGTCATGTGTAATGCACTGAAGCCATAGCTTCCTATCCACAACTATGCCCCACAGGCTTTTCCATGCCCCAAAGGTTTTTCCATGGTCTCCCCCATCTTTATATGCCTTAGCTAAGTCTACTGACACCATGTAAACCTCTATATACCACATCATTCAAATTGACACTATCCTGTACTTGCCTTTCAGGTCCCAATTAATCAGAATTTTTTCCCTCCATCTTTTCATCTCCAATTTGGTCTCTCTATTCTCCTTGTTCCCTTTATTTCAGTCACATATATCCTCTTTGTCAACATCCCAACCATTCTTTCCATATTCCAAACCATTTCAGCACACCCTCTTCAGCTCTCCCTACCACACTCTTTTTATTATCACTACCTTTCTCTTAACCTTTTATTACTTAATCAAACAACATCACACTACATACAGTAGTATTCTAACATTTAATTTCTAGCATACCCACTCTCTTCTGTACATCCTTTGCTACAGCTCATGCTTTGCATCAAAAGTATAGCTGGTAAAATCTAATTCAGTAATAATTACTGACCATATGCACTTGCCACTAGAGTAAGTTGTAGCAAATATATCACTACGCCAGTTTACTTGGTACTCAATGCAATAAAGTTTGTTTTTAAAAAAGAGAAGAAAAAAGCTGTAACCAGTGAACAAATGTATTAAAAAAAATCACTGATGCATGCATATCACATTCTAAACAGCAGTGTTTTTGTATGGTTTCTTTACCCTTTTGGTGTTATAAATGTCAATCTACTGTTATGAAGTAAAGTGCTGAAGTACATCTACACTACTCCAAAAAGTCAAAATATATGAGAATCTTTGCAACTAAATACTTATCAGAATGCAGAAAAACAAAACTGGTTAACAATTAATCCTGCCTAAACCTACAAGAATACAGTACTCACAATATGTTCTGGGCAATTAACCCGAGGGACGTGCCGCTCTACTGTTGCATTTCCATACTCCTCAGTAACTTCATGGGCCTCTGATGGGGAGGTTTCTCCTGATGAACCTTCTTCACCAGCCATTCCTGAAGATTCATTTGTTCAAGTTGTTAGCTGTTTTTAAAGAATATGATCAAACCTAAATTCTTATTTCACTTACTGCTCTTTTGTTTCACGTACCAGTCATCACGGAATACCATGTATGTTTTCTCCAATTAAAGAGCATTTTCTCCACAGAAAAATAATCTATTTTTCTTCATAGATTCCTCCATAAAAGCACCTGTCTTACAAACATAATCCCTTGATATATCCCTTCGCCTTCATGTTCCCTATACCTAGTGTCTCTTCTTTTACTCAAATGCATTTTCAAATGCATTTCAGTCAGTCTATCTCCATTCATTTTTTCTGCATGGTATATCCCTGCACCCATGGTACAGCAATGAACTGTACTATACTTCTGACTCCACAAGCAATCCCAGAGTATTATCATTTATCTTTATTTCCCCATTCTTCACCTTGTCTACTTTCCAAATTTCACATTTGCTCCTAAAAGTAATCCACAATAACCTTTCCAAGCTGTTGGATACATTTCATTTGAACACAAAACATTTGGAAGGGCTTTACTACTCTATACAACAAACAACCACAACTTGTTCATGTGATTTCCTTTCGGTAATTTCATTCACATTGAAGTAATTTACATGCCCCTCACACTCTTCAAATATGAACTTTCATTCCATCATTCATACTGAAAGCGTTAAGTATATAAAATGTTTCAACACCACCTTCCTATCATCTAAATATACATTACAACCTAAATTTTTTAACAACTTTATTCTAATCTGCATTCATATTTTCTGTTCTTATTTACTCGTGTAATGCTTTCATCAATTCTTTATCATTACCATTGGCATACAAAATCCTAAAGTTACATTTTCTATCAGCATTCTTTAGTTCTATTTTCTCTATTTCCTGCATCATTAAGGTAGTGTTGTTAAGAATATTATTGCAAACACACACACAAATATATCAAAAGTCAAAATTTGAACACCTGGTCTCATCCTTATGACTACACAAATGCATCAGATACTAGTCTGTACTGGCAATGTGTCTGGTAAAATCCATGGACATGGTTCACTCCATTTACTTGGTGATGCACACACATCTAGTATTATCTAAATACAAGGCACAGCACTATCCATATACTAGGACCTGTCCATGCATAACATGCTATCCACATAGATATGTAACCATTTATTCATCTCGTCCTAACTAAACATCTACTACTACACACACACACACACACACACACATGGTATCTCCTAAACATAAAATCCTGCTCACTCACCTGGCAATGTATGCAAATATCCTCTAACATCCAATAACAATCTGCAAATTTGATATCATCCACAGAGCTAGCAATGTCCACAAGTCCATTCTAACCAAACTTTACAGTCAACATATGAAGACAAAATGCAAAATATGAATAAAGTGAAAGTAACCTTGGCAAATCACTATTACTGAGGAATGTGGCCAAGATTGTCAAGATAATAAGGGTGGGGCAGCAAGCATAATTACCTCAAGGCCCTAAAAGCCAAGCACAATCTGTAACAACTTTTAACTCTTAATCCATTCTGTCCCCACAACATCATCTTAGAGGTACAATATATATTTGATTAAAGTACTCGAACACACAAAATAGGATTTACCACATGAACATTTACTTATTCCCAGATGATATAACAGCAGATGAAATGCTACAAGATAAAAATAAACTTATTATAGAACAGAAGATAACTAAAGATAAAAACTACAGTAAGTAAAACAAATGCATATATATATATATATATATGTGTGTGTGTGTGTGTGCGCGTGTGTGTGTGTATGAGTGGATGGGCCATTCTTCATCTGTTTCCTGGTTCTACCTCGCTGATGCAGGAAACAGTGATTAAGTATATAAATAAATGTAATGTATATATATTTGGGGGTAGTCATGTGGACATAGCAGAGAATGGAATCATGAAAGTGGAAGTGTCATAGGTCCGAGCAGAGGGGGATGGATGTGACAGAAATGAAATGATTTTGGACAATATGTGCTGTAAGGTGGTTTAATTTAGTAATAAAATGGTAAGAGATAGGTATGGCAATAAGAGGAGTATGGTTGAGAAAACTGAAAAGGGTATGCTAAAATGGAGAGAATGAGAGAGGTTCACACATACAATACACATGTCATAAATAATGGAAACAAAAAGAGAAGACCTAATTGGAGATGGAAGGATGAAGTGAAAAAGATCCAGCATGGAGGGGTTGAACATGGAAGAGGCAAGGTGTGCACAGGACTGAAAAAAATGTAGCAATGAGGTATACTAGAAGTGACATGCTGTCAATGGAATGAACCAGGGCAAGTGAAACTGCCAGGAGAAAAACCATGTGGCCTGGTTGTAGGTAGGGGACTTTGGTTTCAATGCATTAAACATAACAGATAGAGAATTGGTGGGAAAAATGAGGTCTTTCTTCGTCTGTTCCTGGCATTATCTTGCAAATATGAGAAACGGCAAACAAGCATGAAAGAAAATAATACATATATATTTTCCAAAAGAAGGATCAGAGACAGGGACCAAATAAGGATATTCCCTTTAAGGCTCAGTCCTCTCTTCTTAACGCTACCTTGCTAGCGTGGGAAATGGCGAATATGTATATAATATATATATGTTTATATATATCTCATACATATTGGCCATTTCCTGCGTCAGCAAGATAGCGTCAAGAACAGAGGGTTGGGCCTTGGAGGGCAAGTCCTCACTTGGCTCCCTTCTCTGTTTTAAACATAAATTTTTGTGATTGTGCCAGGGGCAAACTTCTGAACCATAGCATACCAGTAGCAATCCATACTATGGAAGGTCTCCTCATATGGTTCATGTTGAGCTTTACCTCCTTCTTCAGTGAGAATGTAGTTAATGGTTTGATTTTTTGTCTTCCGTTACAAATTTTTCCATTTGAATGTAACTGAAAAACACTTCTAATTTATACTGAATCTATGTAGCTCCAATAAAAGTTAGCACTGCAGATTAAATTTCCCTTCCTTTATTAGAAATCTAGTTATCAATATGCTAAAAATATTTGTAAAACCAATATCTATTTCAATTTTTAGCCATCTTCAGCACTCTAGGATTAAAACGATCACCACATCCTACACTCTTGCATTTTAACTGTAGATGGCTCAGGTCCTAGAGGCTGTGGAGATGACAAACATTCCTGTGACGTGGAGCTGATTGTAAAAACTGAAGACATTAAGACATGAACAAAAACCTGATCCCTCAACGCAGAGAGGATCTTTGTTTCCAGCGGCCCACTCATCTGGGCAACACAATCATCCTAAATACTTGTAAATATATATGTCTATACAGTACGGGGATGGAGATTTACACCCTGAAGATGCACCTCTTAACCTATCTGTCCTATTATACAACGACTTCGACTACTGTGCACTATCTGCATTCACAAGTCTCATCACTTTTTTTTTTTTTTTGAACGCGCGTGGGAGAAGCAGCCACACCTAACTGAGCCCAACCTCACCTACCTTGACATACTTTTAAGTTAAAGGTCACCAGCTGCAGTAGTGACAGCCTCCCCTCACGCCAGTTTTGCCCCAGACGCCGCCCTGGGGACACCCACACGGCTCTCCCCCCCATCTCTCATTACCCATTACATCCCCATCCCTCCCCTTCCCCTCTCCCTCCCATACACAACCCTTTTCACGTGACCTACCTATGGGGGGAGACCGAGGTCCATGAAAATTAATGAGATACTTACTTTCTTATAAGCAGCACGTGCAATGTTTTTGGTAAACAGCTGATCACTATAAGTGACACAACTGGTGACCTAATGCGATTCCCGTCGTAGTAGATGTGTGTCGAAGATGTTCTTTATGGAGTTGACTACCACGGAGGACAAGGCGATTCACGACCTCTTTACGGAAACGCGTCATGAAATCATCCAACAGTGACCCCCCCGAAAAAAATAGTACATGAGTGAGAATTGTAAAAAAAAAAGAAAGAGATCAGATCAATGGTAACAAAAAGATAATGAGTTGTTTTAATGAAATCTTGTGTTCCATGAGCCGGCGGCGGCGCGATGCTCCTCTGTCCCGCGTGGCGGTCAAGGTTGCTTGTCTCCAGGATCTATTGCAACACTTGTCAGGCAACACAACAAAACCTCCAAACACAATGGGGAATCATCCCAGCGAATTACAAAATGGATCGACAAAAACTGGGTTACAGTGGTCCAATGGCCCCCGTGTAGTCTGTAGTGATCCACCAGAATTTCTTGTTAAACTAGCAAAGGTAATTATTCTTTTGTTTCATTTGTTATACTGAATTTCTTGGAAAAATTCATTTCCAATGGAAAACAACGGACCCTCCCTTTTTTTTTTAGTATCAAGAGAATCACTTTTGCTGTTTTTTTAATTCCATTTTTAAAAAACATTCATATATCATGATAAATTTGGTGGGATGGATGAACACAGTCTAAAGTGCCCTGGGCAAAGCTTTCCAAGTAATTTCAGTCAGGGGTGGGATTTTGCCAATAATTTCAACCAGGGGATTAATTTTCATAAGAAAAAATGTTAGGGGGATGTATTAGAGAGTAGAAGACAAATTCATTTCATTGGATAGATCTTGTCTTTTTAATTAATGAACGAAATCAAACCACATATAATTTGAACTAATTCCCCAGCTTATCCAGACCTAACCATCCAGATGATTGTGTTAATAAATATTTTAGGTTAATAAATATTTTGGGAAAGTCCAAATTAACCTGGCATTGCTATTAGCTTTGAAAATGGTATGATTTTGTCCCTTAGTGCTGGTGTAGACTTTGAATAATACAATAACTGTTGCAGAGCATGATTTGAGGCATAATGTCATGTTAAACAATTTTTAATGAGGCAATAGCAATGCATGTTAACTACAATATGAAATTATGTGGGGTTATTTGATGTACAAATAGGAAAAAAGAAACAGAATAAATCAACAGTATATATGAAACTCACACTTAGACCTACCAGCCACAATTTATGGTTGAAACATACGTGCATTAACAGTCTGTGTTTGATTGGGGGTGTACACGGGGAAGCAGACTACTTTAGCTTCTTGGGATTGGGATGGGATTAATGGAAGCTGAGGTGAGGCAGAGGGTGGAAGAGATGTAAAGGTCGTGAGTTTGTTTAGGGAAAGGTCAGTGTCATTATCAGGATCTTGACGGTGTTGTAAGTCTTGGGTCTTGAATGCAGTGGGTAAGAAGAGGGCGGATGTCCCGGATGATGAATGCATGCGGACAGACTGTGGCCTGAAATGGGTTCATTATAAATGACATCAACATACAAAGGTGTGAGAGTGAACATGGTATGGTTGAGAGGAGGAGAATAAGGAAAACAAATTAGCGGCCATGAAAATTGGTCTGTACCTTAACAGAAAAATACTGGAAATTTTTGTCTTTCAGTAATGGGACATGATCAGTAGTAATGTTTTGGATGAGAACTGATGGAGAAATTGATTTTGTGTAAAACAGAATTGTAGAATGGAGTGTCATCCATCAAGACGGAAGGTAATAGGTAAATGTTAACTATGAACAAGAAATATCAGAGGGATTGGCATGAATATGACAGGAATTAGATTAAGAAATCCTATTTCTTTGAGTGAAAGTGGGAATGGAAAATTAAGGAAAGCCAGAGAAGTAGTAAAGAGTTCAAACTAATTTCTGCCAGTAAAGGAGACACAGAAATGATGGACTGTCTGTGGAGGGAATAGAATTAGTATCAAAATAAGTATCATCTGATGGGATTGTTTGTGGACTATCCAACAGAAATAGTATCAAAACAGATACCTTTATCAGTTCAGACTATATTTTGTTGACAGTGGAAATGTAAAGTATTATTAATCACATCTGTGTCAGGGCTACACATTCTTCTGCTTTTATTATTAATTAAATATTTCATCAATATACGTTCATGGGAAACCTCAGTTTCTTAATTGTAATGAAGTAGCTGATGATCCTCTGATTTGGAACTCGACATATCTTTTTGTTAATGGAGTGCTGTGTAGATGATGTGTTGTAGCAGGACTCAGTGGATGATTTAGAATAGTGGAACATCATAGTGGGTGATTTTCTGATATCTCTCTTCTCATTGGATGGTTCGTATTATTGATAAATGTAAGTGATACCTTTGCAGTATAAGGAAACATTTCAGTGGATGATTAGATTAGTATTGTACACATTCTTTGCATGTGCTCTGAACTTCATCTTCGTACCAATACAGTTTTACATGCTTTAACCTAACATTTCTCTTTTGTCTAAGTATTCCATTCCTTCCAGCTTTAATCATTTCTTCTTTGATACTACCTAGACAGGACAGTATAAAATTTTACTTTGTTTAAATTACAAATTGAAAGTAGATTAATAATGCTGTGCTTGATAACATGAATAGTTTATTAAAATTGATTCCAGATCCTGGTGACGAAATCTCTGGCTGAAGATAACCTGGATGGCATCACAGAAAACGTTTTTCTTGTAAGTGGTCATTAGTTGTTGCCCTTTGCTCCCTGTGAATATCCTTTGTAGATTCTTTTTTCCTCATAAGATTGAAGGGTCATTATAGTAACATATGTTGGTTTTTAGTAGAGATACTTTTGAAGTATTTGGTGTTTTTTGATGTGATTAATGTTGATTGAATGATTTATTGTGCTCTTTCACTTTTGGATATATTATCAACATCAACCTCTATATTTATTATTCATGCTATTTTCATTTTATTTTCAGTTGACATACACAAAGTGTGTTTCGGAGACTTCATTTGTAACCTTTCCACACTTCACCAGACTCTGTCTCACACATATACTTCACTTTGTCATTCTCCCTTGTAATAGTCTCTTTCCACTGTATACTGTTTTTGAAAGTTTTTACGTATTCATTCTTACTCTATGACTATATTCAATGAATTCAGCATACACTAATATATTAAGCAGCTAACCAGTTTGTTCATTAATTAATATCCCTTGGTTATGGTTCGATACAAGTCAGATGTTTTACTAAAGATCATGGTATGCAGTGTCTTAGGCAAATTTATCCTTTAGACAAAGAGCAAAGGACAAGTTATGCTGAAGCATTATCCTGTGATTATTAGGATGAATTCCTCTCCTTACCATGCAATGTAAGATATCTTTCTGTCGTCAGTTGTTACTGGGAGCTATGTTCTTAAGTATGCCAGTTACTCTTGTAATTAGGAACTTAACTTTTCAAGTGCCATGCTCCATCTTAATGATGAATATTTCTCTTCAAGATTAAGGAGCATGTGATCCTCACACAGTTGATAGAACTTGAGATTCTATTTAGAATTTCTAGCACATAAGGCTTTTGGAAAATTAAGATAAACCAAATACAGTCCTTTTACCCAATACAGTCATTTTTCCTCTCTGTAAGAGGACATCAAATCACAGTCTCAGTATCTGGAATGACTTCAGCTTGTTTTAGAAAAAAAGTTCGTCCAAAAGTCCATCGTGTAAGGAACTAACCAAAGACTCTTTCGCTGATCTGAATCCTAGGATAAAACTTCATTTTAAATATTTTCTAAACAAACCATGAGTATTACTGAATTGTGTAAGGCTTGTTGCCTAAGAATAGTGGTTATATTACAAAGTACTCTATTTCGATCATGCCATGAGAAGTGGGGATGTTTTTAGATGTTTTGCATAATGTGTAGTTACCAAATTTTTCAGGTTGTATTTCCATTTAGGGTACATGGAGTTTTAGCTGAAATGGCTGTACTTCTCAGCTAGAGATACTGTCATTTCCCCATTATGCCTTTATTTTCTTTGAAATAAGGCGTATGATGTTAGAGTTTTGGGTAATACTTCCCCACATCTCTTAATGCCTACTGATTGTTAATGATGTGGATACTGTGATATTGCTGCTATT